>JAEOAD010000022.1:28962500-29120000 GCA_036365145.1 Orientallactaga sibirica | reverse complement strand
ATGGAAGACCCTACCTAAATAGATAGATAGATATATAGATAGACTGGGGCTGGAGAGATGGCTTAGTGGTTAAGGCATTTGTCTGCAAAGCCAAAGGATCCCAGTTCAATTCTCCAGGACCCACATAAGCCAGCTGCACAAGGGGGCGCATGCATCTGGAGTTCGTTTGCAGTGGCTGGAGGCCCTGGTGCACCCATTCTCTCTCTCTCTCTCTCTCTGCCTTTTTCTCTCTCTCAAGTAAATTAAAAATATTAAAATAATGTGTATATATATATATATATATATATATACATACATACATACATACACACATATACATACACTGATGTTAATTTATAATATGTCTTCCATCATTCATCACTCATGATGCAGTTACCTTTGTGTGTTCCTCTAACATTTTATGCTGTTTACCTGTGTTGATTTAGAACTTTACATTTAAACCTGGCTTAGTCTTTAAAGACACTGCATATTGAATATTTTCAGATACTATGCTAAGTGCTTTACAATACTCATTTAAGCCTCAACAACTTTAGCTTTACTGTACACTTTTCATGGAAGAGGAAGCTGAGATTTAGAGAGACAATTAACTTTCCTGAGAGGAGCAGGCTATAAAATACAGAGACAAAACTGATGTCTAACTTAGTTGTAGTGGTGCATATCTTTTTTCTTTCTTTCTTTTTTTTTTTTTTTTTCAGAGAGGCAGAGAGAGAGAGAATTAGTGCCCAGGGCTTCAGCCACTGCAATCAGACTCCAGACACTTTTGCCATCTAGTGGGCATGTGCGACCTTGTGCTTGCCTCGCCTTTGTGCGTGTGGCTTACGTGGGATCTGGAGAGTCAAACATGAGTCCTTAGGCTTTACAGGCAAGCACCTTAAGTGCTAAACCATCTCTCCAGCCCGTGGTGCATATCTTTAATCCCAGCACATGGAAAGCTAAAGTAGGAGGACCACAGTGAGATCAAGGCCAGACTGGACTACAGAGAGTTCCAAGTCAGCCTGAGCTAGAATGAAACCCTGCCTCATAAAAACCAAAAAACAAAAATAAAGACTCAGGCCTGCAGCTATGGAATAGAGAGGCCCTATAATTCAACTATCCTCTTCCTTGTTTTCCTGTGTTTGTCATGTGATATATCACCTGAGAAATATCATTCAGTAACTAACAATGGCTCGTGGGGGCATGAAAAGAACCATTATTCCCAAAGTCAAAACATCCACTATTTCCATTAAAAAGCAAAGAAGTCTGGGCTGAATTATGCCCCTCCCGATTCAAGATGTAAGCCGTAACCCTCACTGTGACGTGTGGATATAAGGTCATTAGGAGGTACCTAAAGTTAAATAAGATCACAATTGTGGGACAAAATCCCAAAGGATTTTGATCCTACAAAAGACAAAGGAAGAAAGGCTGTCCCCACATGCTGGCCTGGGAGGACACAGAGGGAAGGCAAACTAGGAAAATAATTGTCACCAGAAACCAACCATGCCCGCACCCCAATCTCCAGAACCATGGAAGGATTGATTCTGGGATTTAAGTTGTGCAGCTGTGATAATTGTTACAGAGGTCTAAGCAGATTGACACGCAAAGGTACTGTCCTCAGGCAAGTCACAGTGTAATTATCTTGGACAGTAAAGCCATGCACTATCTGTTGTCTCAATCTTCAGGGCTTGTGGTTATTCCTCTGGAATGCCAGCCTACATTGTTTCAATTCCTAGAAGTTAGAGCCAAGACAGCAGCTCCAGCCCAGTGCATGTTGGACAGCTGGTGGAGAATACTAGGGAGAACCAGAATATGTGGGTAACTTCCTTCTCATATGGTTCAGGCATACAATCAAGGTGAACCTTGTCATCACGCTCAGGTGTATAAGCAGAGACCTGATTGGTTTGGATTCAAGGGGGAGGGACCAAGATCTGATTGGTTTGTGGACTGAGCTGAAGAAGAAGCCGGAAGTGCCTGCTGGGCCGGTCACTGGCAGCCATCTTGAAGAGACAGGATCAGACCCAAATTTCAGTTTTGCCAGAAGGGACAGAATGACATCTCCTTGTTCCCTCTTTGGGCTATTGTCCCAGATTAACTGCCTGAAAGAAGCTACTTTCCTCCTCTTTCTCCTTCACGAGGAACCCCAGCCATGTTCTGTGATATCATTAATGGAGATGAAACTGTGGATTAGGCCTTATGTGTCCCTCATCAGGTTTTATAAGAAGTGCGTGATAACTGCAGCCTGAGTTGTTGTTTTTTTTTTTTCTTCCGAGGTAGGGTCTCACTGTAGCTCAGGCTGACCTGGAATTCACTCTGTAGTCTCAGGGTGGTCTCAAACTCACAGCAATCCTCCTACCTTTGCCTCCCAAGTGCTGGGATTAAAGACATGCACCACCACGCCCAGGTCTTTAAAAAATGAACCAACCAAACAAAAAAACATGTGTCTCAAGAGGCATTAAAAAAATTGCATCTCTGGTCCATGGAGACCAAGTGGGATTCTGGGAAATCACACTTAAGATGGAAAGCTTGTGGACTTGAGAGCGAGTGGTGTACTGAGCTAGCTCATTCTGGGTTGGAAGAGCTGTCTGTGCATCTCTTCCCAACCCTGTGTTCAAGGAACTCAAAATTGACCTTGATAGAAGTATTTACACCGCAGAAATGAGCAAACAGTACAAACCAGGGCTTCCTTTCCCCCAGGTCACCTAGTAGCCAAGCATGTACCAGTGTGCCATTAAATTTGTGGCACAATCCTCATTTCAGCCACCTGTGGGCTGCTCTTCACACCTCCATTTCCCATTCACAAAACTGGAAGAACAACTGTGGTAATGAGATTAAGCAAGAAGTGGGGAAACATCTGGCAGAGTGCAGATGAGCAGAGACCCAGTCTTCATAGGTGTCCTGTAAGCTCTGGAATCAGTAAAAAGACTGGCTGGAAACAGTCGGAACAACAATGGAGCAGGATACCCAATATTCCACTGCAGCCACCACTTCCCAATACCCCATCACATTATGAGCCTGCCGGCCTTGGCGGCGCACGCCTTTAATCCCAGCACTTGGAGGCAGAGGTAGGAGGATCGCTTTGAGTTCATGGCCATCCTGAGACTACCTAGTGAATTCCAGGTTAACCTAGGCTAGAGTGACACCCTGCCTGAAAAAAACAAAAAATGAGCTTTAGGGGGCAGGAGAGATGGCTTAATGGTTAAGACACTTGCCTACAAAGTCAAAGGACCTAGGTTCGATTCCCCAGGACCCACATAAGCCAGATGCACAAGGTGGCACATGCGTTTGTCGTTCATTTGCAGCAGCTAGAGGTCCTATCGTGCCCATTCTCTCTCACACGCGCTCTCCCTCTTGCTCTTCCTCTGTCTCTCTCAAATAAATAAACAATTTTTTTTTTTTTTTTTAAAGAGCTTTGGGCCAGGCATGGTGATGCACGCCTTTAATCCCAGCACTAGGGAGGCAGAGGTAAGAGGATTGCTGTGAGTTCGAGGCCACTCTGAGACTATAGTATGAATTCCAAGTCAGCCTGAGCTAGAGTGAGACTCTACCTCAAAAAAACAAACAAAAAAAAATTATGAGCCCATTAATGGATTAACCCACTGATGATGTTAGAGTTCTCATGATCCTGTCACATCCCCAAAGCCCCACCTCTGAACATTGCTGCATTGGAGCCCAAGCCTTCAACACATTTCAGATCTAAACCTTAATAGTAGGCAGGGTTTTGGGGGTGGGGGTTGTTTTGTTTTGGTTTTTTTTGTTTTTTTTTTTTTTTTTTTTTTTTTTTTGAGGTAGGTAGGGTCTCACTCTACCTCAGGCTGACCTGGAATTCACAATGGAGTCTCAGGGTGGCCTCGAACTCAGGGTGATCCTCCCACCTGTGTCTGGGATTAAAGGTGTGCGCCACCACGCCCAGCAACAGTAGGCAGTTTTAGTTCAGTGTCTGGCACATAGTAAATGGCAAATGGTTTTTTTAATTTTTATTATTATCATGTTTTAGCTGGTCTACAACTCCTTAATTCCTTTTCCTCCCACAAATCTAATGCCCCTACCAGGCAGCTCAGCTTTGGGACAGTGTTTCCACCCAATCCTAACTGCTGAGTTTCCTGCATAGCTGCTGCTTTGAGCATCGGCCCTCTGTCCTCCTCCCATGGACCCCGGTCTTGGTGTCCTGAACAGAATCAAATCTTTCTTTTTGTGACCTTCTTGTCACTCCTCCCAACCTCCACAGTAAAGGATCAACAAGGAAGACAGAGGACAACGGGTCTGCTCATGACATCTAGCAATGTGGTCCTGCCACCAGCTTACGAAGCCCTCATCATTCCACTGCCCAGATTTCCAAATAGCATCTGCTGTGGTCTCCCAAGCCTTGTTCCTTACAGTTGGAATATGCACATGAGTTCAGGTTAGAGCTTCCTTCAGTTAGCCTGAATAGAATGCCCTGCTTCCCTGACCACACCTTTCTTCTAGTGCCCGTTCTCAATATCTCTTAGCTCTAAATCCTGAATGCTTTTTGTTCTTTCTGTCTAGTGATACTGATTGAAGTATATGAAAGCCTTTAACTGAGGGTCATGTTAAGGTGCATACACTTTGGTTAACCTTTGATCCCTGGGTCTTGCAAACCGTAATAAAGGCTGCAAGTGCAAATTAAAGCAGTCTGGGGTTTGCAGACCAGTCACTGTGTCTGGGAAGCTTTAAAGGAATCTGGAATGTTCACATATTAAAGCGGTGGACAGGTCAGCTGCTCCTTGCATTAGACAGTTCACTGAAGGCGGACTTTCAGTTTGGGTTGTGGACCGTGTTGTGATACAGCCCGATTTTCGGACAACACAGCTGCTGGCTTGTTTTTCATGACCTTTGTGAGCTAACGAGGAAGAAGCAGCTGTAGCTGGTTCTGTTTTGTCAACACTTTCCCAGAAGCAAACCCAACTGAGATCCAGCAAATCACTGGACTCAGTCATCCTGTTTTCCTGATGACATTATCTGGGAAATCTTTCAAGTACCTTCTTGCTGTGGTTTGAATCTGAAACATCATTGTGTCAAATGCTTGGTTCCTGGTTGGTTGGTGGCAATGCTTTGGGAGATGGTGAAGCTTTAGAAGATGGGGCTTAGTTGGAGAAAGGAAGGCCCTGGGGGCAGACAGAGGAGCTGGGTCCTGTCCAGTTTCTTCTGCTTCTATGCTTCCTGGACAAAATGATGTGAGCTGGGTCATTCTGCCATACACTCCACCCCCCTCCTCTTTTTTTGTCTTAATCTAGCCCAGGCTGACCTGGAATTCACTATGTAGTCTCAGGGTGGCCCCGAACTCATGGTGATCCTCCTACATCTGCCTCCCGAGTGCTGGGATTAAAAGCATGTGCCACCACACCTGGCTATACTTTTCCTTTTTTATTTTATTTTTTATTTTTGGTTTTTCGAGGTAGGGTCTCACTCTAGCCCAGGCTGACCTGGAATTCACTCTGTAGTCTCAGGATGGCCTTGAACTCATGGCGATCCTCCTGCCTCTGCCTCCCGAGTGCTGGGATTAAAGGCATGCGCCACCACGCCCGGCTACCTTTCCTTTTATGATAGACTGAAACCATGAGCTAAAATGGGTCATTCCTGACTTTAAGGGTATTTATCCCCCCAGGTACTCTGGTCATATTGATACAGATATAACTAGTATATGTGTGTCTTTGTCTTAGTAATTTTTGTACCTGTCTGGTGGCAATAACCTGAACAAAGAAGACAAATGAATTATTTATTTATTATTTATTTATGAGCAGAGAGAGATAGCAAGAAGAGAGATGGGGAGAGAATGGGCATGCCAGTGCCTCTAGCTGCTAGAAACAAATTCCAGATGTATATGCTTTGTGCACCTGGCTGTTCATGGATAATGGGGGTAGTAGGGAATCAAACCTGGGGCATTAGACTTTGCAGGCAAATTCCTTAACAGCTGAGCCATTTCTCCAGCCTGAGAAGATAATTGAAAAAGAATATTGTTTGTTTGTTTATTTATTTATTTATTGGTTTTTCAAGGTAAGGTCTCGCTCTAGCCCAGGCTGACCCTGGAACCCACTCTGTATTCTCAGGGTGGCCTTGAATTCCCGGCGATCCTCCTACCTCTGCCTCCCAAGTGCTGGGATTAAAGGCGTGTGTCACCACGCCCGGCCTTGAAAAAGAATATTTTAAAACATTTTATTCAGGAGAGAGAGAGAGAGAGAGAATGGACACTCCAGGACCTCCAGCTGCTGCAAATGGACTCAAGATACATGTACCACTTTGTGCATCTGGCTTTATATGGTTTCTGGGGAATCAAACCTGGGTTGTTAGGCTTTGCAGGCAAGCGCCTTAACCACTGAGTAATCTCTCCAGCCAGTAACATTTTATACAATAAAATAGGGCAAGTTTACTCTAGAAACTTATAAAAATGCCTTGAAGGATGAAAAGCAGCAGATAATATCACCATGTATCCTAGCATCTTCAGATGAGCACTTATAACATTTTTATGGTCATTATACTTGTAAAAAAAAAAAAAGTTAGGGCTGGAGAGATGGCTTGGTGGTTAAGGAACTTGCTGGCAAACCTAAAGGACCCAGGTTCATTTCTCCAGTACCCACATAAAGCCAGATGCACAAGGTAGCACATGCATCTGGAGTTCATTTGTAATGGTTAGAGGCCCAGTGATCCCATTTTTTCTCTCCCTCCCTCCTCTCTCTCTCTCTCTTTCTCTCTCTCCCAAAAAGTAAACAAAATATTTTAAAAGGTGTTAAGTAAGGCTGGGAAAGTAAGTCAGTGGTAGAACATTTGCCCTACATGTCCAAGGACTTGGGGTCAATACCCAGCACCAAAAATAAATAAATAAAATAAAATAATATTGTATATATTTATCAGAAAACAACATTTTAGGGGCTAGAGAAATGGTTTAAATGTTAAGGTGCTTGCCTGAAAAGCCAAAGGACCTATGTTTGATTCTCCAAGACCCACGTAAAGCCAGATGCACATGGTGGCACAGGCATTTGGAGTTCTTTTGCAGCAGCTGGTGGCCTTGGCACGCCCATTCTCTTTCTGTCTAACTGCCTCTCTCTCTCACTCTTTCTCAAATAAATAAATAAAAATGCTTAAAATTTTTTAAAAACTAAAAAAGAAAAGAAAACATTTTGGGGCATGATAATAAAATAATGAGGGATGGGGAGATAACTAAGTCAATAAAGTGCTTATTATCCAAGTGTGAGGATTTAAGTTCGATTCTTAGAACCCACTTAAAAAAAAAAAAAGTGGGAGCTGGAGAGATGGTGTAGCCGTTAAGGCATTTGCCTGCAAAGCCAAAGGACCTCAGTTAGATTCTCCAGGACCCACATAAGCCAGAGCACAAGGTGACGCATGCGTCTGGAATTTGTTTGCAGTGGCTGGAGGCACTGGTGTGCCCATTCTCTCTGCCTCTTTCTCTCTCTCTCAAATAAATAATAAAATAAAATAAAACAAAACAAAACAGAATAAAACAAAATAAGCCAGGCATGGTGGCACACACTAGTAATCCAAACACTGGGAAAGTCAGATGGATCCCTGGGGCTCTCTGGCGAGCGACCTACCTAGCTCCCGACAAGTGAGAGACTTTGTTTCAAAAAAGGTGGACAAGAGGCGGGCATGGTAGGGCACGCCTTTAATCCCAAGAGGCAGAGGTAGGAGGATTGCCGAGAGTTCAAGGCCACCCTGAGACTAAATAGTGAATTCCAAATCAGCCTGAGCTAGAGTGAGACTCCAGCTCGAAAAACCAAAAAAAAAAAAAAAAAAAAAGGTGGACAGACCGTGGTCATTATTGTGTGTGTGCATGTGGGGGTGGGCTGTGTGTGGAGGCCAGAAACTTAGGGTGTTGTTCCTTAGGTACTGTCCACCTTTTTTGTTGTTGTTGTTGTTGTTGTTCGGTTTTTGGAGAGTGACACAGAGAGAGACAGAGAAAGACAAATAGAGCTGCTGAGAACTAAATCCAGATGTGTGCGGCCCCTTGTGGTCAAGTGCGGCATTGCACCCTTGTGTCACTTTGCATCTGGCTAAACGTGGGACCTGGAGATTGGAACCGCTGGAGATCGGAACCTGCGTTCTTAGGCTTAGGAGGCAGGCGCCTTAACCGCTAAGCCATCTCTCCAGCCCCATTTGTTTGTTTTTCAAGGTAAGGTCTCACTCTGGCCCAGGCTGACCTGGGATCAACTATGTAGTCTCAGGATGGCCTCAAACTCATGGCGATCCTCCTACCTCTGCTCCTAAGTCCTGGGAAAGCATTTGTATATCCCGTTAAAGATGTATGTGTATGTATGCACGTGTGCATACACATACAAAGCATATATTTTCCCAAAGGAAGTTTCATTTATGTGTTACAAGTAAATGAGTCATTTTGCTTCACATTTCCTTCATCATTTCATTTTTAATGTGGAGAAAAGATTTCATGAATCATTCAAACTGTCTTTATGCCTGAGAAAGGTCTGCTTATCTTAAAAGCTGAATGACTTGAGACAAAGTGACAGGCTCACTTTTAGTGCCTTCCAATACTGTATGTAGCTAATGTCTAAAAGCAGAGACTGTGCAGACCTTACAGCCTGATCCTCCCTGAAGGAAAACCTTAATCACCCATTTCCAAAGCACGAACGTTGCTAATGAGCAACATTGCAGTCTGCAGCCATTATGTCTTACTTTAAACCAGATTTCCTTACACTCTAAAAGTACAAAAAGAAGAAGAAGAAGAAAAATCAATCTCAATGCCCCGAAGACTCTTTACGCTATTGCTCGGTGATTAATCACTGAGAAAAAAAAAACCCTACTTTCAACTTAATTGGTTGGAGGGCAACTTATAGTCATAAAAATGCAGTTCATGGCCCACTAATGATCAGCTCTGCAAGAGGAGCACACATTGAAAACACTATTTGTATACATTATAAGAATGCAGAAAGCAGGACACTGCCTAATTCACACAAAGATCTTCCTGTCTTGTTCACTCTGTCTTTTCAGTTATCTGCTACTTCACTGAGTGAAAGAACCTCTAGGCAGAGCCATTGAAGCACTCTTAAGCCCTGTGCAGCATTTTTATTAAACATTCCAGCCAAATCACAGATGCTGCTACAGGCACAATAGTCACAGCATAAGGGTGGTTTTGAGGCCGCCTGTCTTCACAGCCTTTACTGCTATTGTTATAAGCTTTGGGGATCAGTTAGGGCTTGACTGCCTGCATAGCCAGCCTCTGCTTTGTTCCAAAATGCATTCAGGGAGCTCTCTACCAAGACTGAAAATGGTTTGGCACAGTCCACAGAGAACTCAGCACTAAAACAAACTGCTAACAAACCTGCCAAGGCTCAGGGATTGTTGCGGAAGAGGGGGGTGGGAAGATTGTTAAGAACCACAAGGTAGGTTGAAATAGTCTAAGGCACAGACTGCCCCCCCCCCCGCCCCGCAACTACCAAGACTGGCAGAAGCCCTAATTATTCTACAGTGAACAGCAATAACCCTACCGAGGAGGGCCCTCAGGGAAATGGGGACCAGGGACAAGGGGATATAAGACCATATATATGGTTCAGAAAGGATTCCCTATTAGTGAAGGCGCTGGTAGAACATCAAATTTCATGTTGTGAAGCTGGACAACTGGGCCTGCAAGAAATCCAATTGTTTTATACAAAGTGACAAGGTGCAAAGGATAATTTCTTTTTTCTTTTTCCTGAAATTCACTATGTAGTCTTAGGGTGACCTTGAACTCACAGTGATCCTCCTACCTCTGCCTTCTGAGTGCTGGGATTAAAGGCATGCGCCACCATGCCTGGCAGAATAATTAATTTCTTTCTTTTTTTTTTTTTTTTCAAGGTAGGGTTTCACTCTAGCCCAGGCTGACCTGGAATTCACTACATAGTCTCAGGGTGTCTTTGAACTCATGGTGATCCTCCTACCTCTGCCTCCCAAATGCTGGGATTAAAGGCATGCGCCACCACACCCGGCAATAATTTCTTAATAATGCCATTAACATTTTAAATTATTAAACATCTAGGATTTTATTGCTGTTGGTTTATTCATTTTGGAATTTTTCAGAAGGGAGCATCTCACGAAGTATTTTATCAGTGGGCATGATAGTGTTCCCCTGTAATCCCAGAAATTGAGAGGAAGAGGCAAGAGAATCACCACAAGATGCAGGCCAGCTTGGTCTACATAGTGAGTTCTAGGCCCTGTAGTGAGACCCCGTCTCAAAAACAAAATCATCTCGGACTAGAGAGATGGCTTAGTGGTTAAGGCGTTTGCCTGCAAAGCCAAAGGATCCCGGTTTGTTTCTCCAGGACCCACGTAAACCAAATGCACAAGGGGGTGCATGCATCTGGAGTTCATTTGCAGCGGCTGGAGTTTTTCTGGGCTGGAGAGATGGCTTAGTAGTTGAGACATTTGTCTCCAAAGGCAAAGGACCTTGTTTGGATTCCCAAGGACCCATGTAAGCCAGATGCACAAGGTTGCACATGTGTCTGGAGTATTTTCGCAGTGGCTGGAGGCCACTGGCATGCCCATTCTCTCTCTTTGCCTCTTTCCCTCTATTGCTCTCTCAAATAAATAAATTAAAAAACATAAAATGTTTTTCTGGCCTGGACAGATGGCTTAGCGGTTAACACACATGTCTGCAAAGCCTAAGGACCCTGGTTCAATTCTCCAGGTCCCACGTAAGCCAGATGCACATGGTAGTGCATGCCTCTGGAATTCGTTTGCAGTGTCTAGAGGCCCTGACATGCCCATTCTCACACACTCTCTCTCTGTCTCTATCTCTGCCTCTAATAAAAAAAATGAAAATAAAATCTTAAAAAAATGTTTTTCCAAAAAATAAGTAAATAAAAAATAAACAAAAAAGTGTGTATACCTTTTATAGCATAAAAAAATGTTTTTCCATCTCACTAATATACAGATATGTTGGAAGAAGAAATGATTATGATGTATATGAATCTGCTATAAGAACAATAATGCATGAAATATACTGTTATCAAAAATATGCACAATGAAGCCAGGAGTGGTGGCACATGCCTTTAATCCCAGCACTCGGGAGACAGAGGTAGGAGGACTGCCGAGAGTTCGAGGCCACCCTGAGATTACATAGTGAATTCTAGATCAGCCTGAACTAGAGTGAGACCCTGCCTCGGAAAACATATATATATATATATATGCAAAATGACTGCCTCAGACACAAAACAGACTATCAATCTCATGAGTCCTAATTTATTTATTTATTTATTTATTTATTTATTTATTTATTTATTTTTTGGTTTTTTTTCGAGGTAGTGTCTCACTCTGGTCCAGGCTGACCTGGAATTAACTATGTAGTCTCAGGGTGGCCTCGAACTCACGGCGATCCTCCTACCTCTGCCTCCCGAGTGCTGGGATTAAAGGCGTGCGCCACCACGCCCGGCTATAATTTATTTATTTATTTATTAGTTGTTTAAGCAGGGTCTTACTTTAGCTCAGGCTGACCTGGATTTCACTATATAGTCTCAGTCTGGCCTTGAACTCATGACGATCCTCCTACCTCTACCTCCTGAGTGCTGGGATTAAAGGCGTGTGCCACCACACCCGGCTATAAGTCCTAATTTATTAGGTAGTCTGTTAACAACCAGAAAATAAATGCAAAACCAAAATGAAACAAAACATCTCTAATAAGTCTCTTTTATTCATAGTGAGATCATTATTTAGCACATGATAAATGCTCAACAAAATGCCGACTGACTAATGACTAACTAATGGTGGTTCCTAAGACTAACAGAATTTTAAGGTTTATAACTACTTATCACATTTATTCAAGCACTTAAATTTATATATTAACAATTCTACTTATAAGGCCAGGCGTGGTGGCGCACACTTTTAATCCCAGCACTCTGAAGGCAGAGGTAGGAGGATCGCCGTGAATTCGAGGCCACCCTGAGACTACATAGTGAATTCCAGGTCAGTCTGGACTAGAGTGAGACCCTACCTCAAAACACAACAACAAAAAAATTACTTATTTCAGTAGAATATAATTAAATCAAGCTAGCAGCATAAGAGAAAAAAAAAGCCCTAAAATATAATGGGAGGAAAGAAATGTGTTCTAGAATTAGAAAGTTCTCAAATAGGTTCATAGCCCAGACTCTTATTTTACGACTTGAGCAAGGTCCTACTACCTCTACACCATAGTTTTCTCACCACTAGGAGGCAAACAGAGAAATGACACTACTTTTCCATAAGTATTTTCTTTTTGATTTCTTTTCTTTCTTTCTTTCTTTCTTTCTTTCTTTCTTTCTTTCTTTTCTTTTCTTTTCTTTTCTTTTTTTTCTTTTTTTTTTTTTTTTTGGTTTTTCAAGGTAGGGTCTCACTCTAGTCTAGGCTGACCTGGAATTCACTGTGTAGTCTCAGGGTGGCCTTGAACTCACAGCAATCCTTCTACCTCTGCCCCCCGAGTGTTGGGATTCAAGGCGTGCGCCACCGCGCCTGGCCCCGTAAGTATTTTCTTTCTCTTTTCTCCTCCTTCTGTTTCTTCTTAGGAAGCAAGGAAGTAAGTTAGTGAGACCCAGTAAAGAAGGGCCAACATGTCTTACTTTTTTGTTGTTGTTGTTTTCTTTTTGGGTTGTATGAGGTGGGGTCTCATTCTAGGCCAGGCTGACCTGGACTTCACTATGTAGTATCAGGATGTCCTTGAACTCATGGCAATCCTCCTACCTCTGCCTCCCGAGTGCTGGGATTAAAGGAGTGTGCCACCACGCCCGGCCCAACATGTCATTCTTATCTTGTTACATACTGGGTTATAATAATGCAACTACGGAGCTCAAAGCTTCTCAGAGTCTTCCTGCTGCTCTGATTTTGTTTTGTTATATATACTTTGTTTTGAGACAGGGTCTCATTGGGTATCCCACTCTGGCTTTGAACTCACAGCAAGCCTCCTACTGGGAATTCAGGTGTAAAACACACCCGGTTCTTTTGCTCTTGGCTACTTCTCACTGTACCCATCACTTCCTGTCATAGTCTGCGTTTCTTAGCTGAGGGTTGTGGTGGTTTGAATGTGAATGAATGTCTTCCACAGTCTCAGGGATTTTTTTTTTTTGAGAGAGAGAGACAGACAGAGAGAGAGGGAGAGGGAGACAGAGAGAGAATGGGCGCCAGCGGCCTCTCAGCCGCTGTGAATGAACTCCAGATGCATGCGCCCCCTTGTGGGCAAGTGCAGCATTGCGCCCTTGTGTCACTTTTTGCGTCTGGCTAAACTTGGGACCTGGAGAATTGACGGGGCATTCTTAGACTTCACAGGCAGGCGCCTTAACCTTTCAGCCATCTCTCCAGCCCTCAGGGATTTTTTTTTTTTAACTTTTTAGTGGCAGCTTGCCTAAATATGGACAATAAATCATGATAATTCACACCCACCACCGCACTCTACTACCTCCTCTAAATCCACCCTCCATTCAATCCCTTCTTTCCAATTAGTCTCTTGAATTTTGATGTCATCATTTTTTTTGTTGTTTGCTTTTTTTGTTTTTTAAGGTAGGGTCTCACTCTAGCTCAGGCTGACCTGGAATTCACTATGTAGTCTCAGGGTGGCCTTGAACTCACATTGATCCTCTTACCTCTGCCTCCGGAGTGCTGGGATTAAAGGCGTGCGCCACTATGCCTGGCTAATGATGTCATCATATTTTCCTCCTATTATGACAGTCATGTGTAGGTAGTATCAGGCTCTGAGGTCATGAATATCAAGGCCACTTTGTGGGTGGATGACAGCGCTGTAAGAAGCCCTGCCCTTCATTTTGGCTCTTACATTCTTTCCAGTACTTCTTCTGCAATGAACCCTGAGCCTTGGAAGGTGTTATAGAGCAGTCTCAGTGGCGAACACTTCCCTGTCACTTCTTAGCACTGTGGTGAGTTTTGAGTCAACCCAGTGGTTACCACCAAAAGTGACGGTAACATTAATATATGGGTTGTAAACATTAAAAAGTGCTTAAAGAGCTGGAGAGATGGCTTAGTGGTTAAGGCACTTGCCTGCAAAGCCTAAGGACCCATGTTCAACTCCCCAGATCCCATGTAATCCAGACACACAAGGGATGAATGCACAAGGTTGTGCATGCACGTAAGGTGGCATACCCGTCTACAGTTCGATTGCAGTGGTTGGGGGCCCTGGCATGCCCATTCTCTCTCATTCTTTCTCTCCAATAAATAAAATATTTTTTTCTTTAGTTAAAAAAAATTTTCTATATTTACTGGAGAGAGAGAAACAGGCAGAGAGAATGGCCATGCCAGGCCCTCCAGCCACTGCAAACAAACTCCAGATGCATGCAACCCTTGTGCAGCTGGCTAATGTGGGTACTTGGGGAATTGAACCAGTATGCTTTGGCTTTACAGGCAAATGCCTTAGCCGCTAAGCCATCTCTCCAGCCATAAATAAATAAATTAATTTTTAAAAAAAGATTAATAGAGTTGCTGGAAAGTGCTCTACTCCTCGCCAGACCCTGCCTGAGTCAGCAGGCACAGATAAAACTACAGGGAAGGGACTGTCCCACTCACACTGGCCTTGCAAAATAAAACACCCTAAAGGAGAAGGTAACGGCGCCCAGCTAGCTAAGCAGTTCCAGAACAACCTCAGACAGCTTTCCACAACCTCCCCTTTCCATACACCAGCACCAAGAACACCACTGGCGATCTGAGAACACCAAGGGTCCCCTCCCCCTCCCCGCCACCGCATCCCGCACAGCGGGTGTGAAGACCACATCTACTAAACCGGATGAGCTGAGACCACAGCGCGCCCCAGAGGAAACCTGCTTCACACCCAACACCAGAAGGCGCTGACCGCTGGGGAGATTAAAACTCACCCAAGTGCTGAGAAGAAGCAGCAGCACGAGGAGCCGAAATAGCTCAGTTGGGAGAGCGTTAGACTGAAGATCTAAAGGTCCCTGGTTCGATCCCGGGTTTCGGCAAGTGATCTCCTCGCTTTTTGAGCCGGGGGCGTGGTGACGCAAGCCTTTGCTAGAGCTGCATAATAGGAGAAAAATATGACGTCAACCATCATAATAGGAGGAAAAGTTGATGATAGCAAAATAAAAAGACTAACTGAGAGGGGGAGGCGATATGCTGGAGAGTGGAGTTTCAAAGGGGAAAGTGGAGGGAGGGAGGGGAACATTGTCTTTTAAGGAAGTTGTCAAAAAAAATAACTAAAAAAAATAAGCCGGGCGTGGTGGCACACGCCTTTAATCCCAGCACTCGGGAGGCAGAGGTAGGAGGATCGCCGAGAGGGCCACCCTAAGACTACATAGTTAATTCCAGGTCAGCCTGGACCAGAGTGAGACCCTACCTTGCAAAAAAAAAAAAAAAAAAAAAAAAAAAAAAAAAAAAAAAAAAAAAAAGGATGACATCAAAATAGAAGAGAGACTAGTTAGAAAAATAAAAATTAAAAAAATAAATAAACAAAGAAGAAGCCATTTGGTGGAGGAAGGAGGACTGAAGCGGGGGATTATGATCATAGTATATTATTTATATCTATGGAGGTTGTCAATAAAAAGTTACTTAAAGCCGGGCATGGTGGCGCACACCTTTAATCCCAGCACTTGGGAGGCAGAGGTAGGAGGATCACCGTGAGTTCGAGGCCACCCTGAGACTACATAGTGAATTCCAGGTCAGCCTGGACTAGAGTGAGACCCTTCCTCGAAAAACAAAAACAAAACAAAAAATCTGATGCAGGCTACTTATGGAGGCAAAGAGAAATTTGTTTTATTTATTTATTTATTTAAAATATTTTATTATTTATTTATTTGAGAGAGAGATACAGAAATAGGCAGGCAGAGAGAGAGAGAGAGAATGGGTGCGCCAGGGCCTCCAGCCACTGCAAATAAACTCCAGATACATGCACCCCCTTGTGCATCCGGCCTACGTAGATCCTGGAGAATCGAGCCTCGAACCGGGGTCCTTAGGCTTCATAGGCAAGCGTTTAACCGCTAAGCCATCTCTCCAGCCCGAAATTTGTTTTATTTTTAAAGATTTTATTATTTATTTATTAGAGACAGAGAAAGAGAGAGAGGGTAAGAATGGGCCTCTAGCTACTCTAAACAAACTGCAGATGCATGCACCACCATGTACATCTGGCTTACGTGGGACCTGGAGAATCGAACTGGGGTCTTTAGGCTTCGCAGGCATGCTCCTTAACCGCTAAGCCATCTCTCCAGCCCCTATTTTGTTTTTTAAATTTTATTTATTTGAGAGTGAGTGAGTGAAAGTAGCAGATAAAGAGAGAAAATGGGCACGCCAGGGCCTCTATAGGTACTGCAAATGAACTCCGGATGTATGTGTCACCTTGTGCATCTGGTTTATGTGGGTACTGGGGAATTGAACCGGGGTCCTTTAGACTTCACAAGTATTGCAGTCAGGTTCACATTGCTGGCAGAAATCACCGGAACAAGAGCAGCTTTTGGGAAAAAAAAAAAAAAAAAAAAATTTATTTTGCCTTACAGACTTGAGGGGAACCTCCATGATGGCAGGGGAAAACGATAGCATTGAGCAGAGGGTGGACATCACCCCCTGGCCAACATAAGGTGGACAATAGCAACAGGAGAGTGTGCCAAATACTGGCAAGGGAACACTGGCTATAACACCCATAAGCCCGCACCAACAATACACTGCCTCCAGGAGGCATTAATCCCCAAATCTCCATCAGCTGGGAACCTAGCATTCAGAACACCCAAGTTTATGGGGGGACCCCTGAATCACACCACCACAGCAAGCAAGCGCCTTAACTGCTAAACCATCTCTCCGGCCCAAGAACTTTATTTTAATTAGTAGTACTGGAAATTTAAGTGAAAGATTGGGTCTTCCCACCGTGTGGCCCTCTTCCCTTGGACGCACATTATGGTAGGGGCGTTTGGTGAAGAAACTGTTCATCTCACAAAACAGGAAGCAGGGAGGGAATGAGCCAAAGTCCCCCAGGCCTCTTTGGGGACATCCCTCCCTTGAATGACCCATGGCTCTGACTAGACCCTATCTCCTGAGCCACCCTGGAGAGCAAGGTCTTTAGCATGTGGGTCTTTGTGGGACACCACGTTCAAACCGTGACACTGCCCTCCTCCCTACGCTTTACCAAGCTCCTGGCTGAAGGTGCTTCCAGAGACATCTAGAGCAGCACATTTGTCTAGAAGGCCTGTTGGTCTCTTCTATGAACAGTCTGTAAGAGGCGTGTGGAGTGACTGGAAACCAGAGGCAGAAATTCTCAGGCCACATGATCAAATGTCAGTCAAGAAGCACTAAATGGGGCCTGGAGAAATAGCTTACTGGTTAAGGCGCTTGCCTGCAAAGTCAAAGGATCCAGGTTCGACTCTCCAGGACCCATGTAAGCCAGATTGGGTATGGGGGACATGCATGTGTCTGGAGTTAGTTTACAAAAAAAAAAAAAAAGAGTCAGATTTGACCAGGTAGTGCACACCTTTAATCCAGTAGTCTGAGATAGGAGGATCACCGTGAGTTCGAGATCAACCTGAGACTACATAGTGAATTCCAGGTCAGCCTGGGCTGGAGTGAGGCCCTACCTCGAAAAAAACAGAAAAAAAAAAAAAAGGTTTGCTAGCATCATGAATACTGGGCTTAGTTTTCTGTAGAAGGCATAGGGTAGCTCATTTGTAAATTTTTTATTGTACTTGATTATAGTTGCTTTCCAGGAAGTGACTAGATGCATGGAGGATGTGAAGTTGTTTGTGTGAAGTGTTCCACATTTTTGTTTGCTCTGTCCTCAAGGACAAATCAGCTAATCGATAAGCATACACACGCTGGGACATATACACACATGTCCTCAAACGCAGCCATTCAGAACACAGAAAAGTCCAGCAGAGGTGCTTTGACAATAGTCACACGAGGGCCTTGGGCCAGGTTCCCAGGGATTGACTATAGCCTCTGTTCCCATGGTGATTATACATTTGGCTCAGGGCCTACTGTCTACTCAGTACAACCTCCACTAAGAGGCAAGATACAAAAGAGAATAAAGCTGAGGCCCGTCAATGAGTGCAGACTGCACAAAGGCTGCCAGCCCCACAGCCAGACGCAGGGAGCTGCTCGGACTGTCACATTCCACATCTCATCGCACACTAATCATTCCCTCATCACCAGGGGGCCACTGGCGATAAGGCTGAATGAAGAAGGCTTTATGCAACATGCAAAGAGCCTTTTGCTTCAATTCATTTGCAGGTCCCTTTATTACCTTATTAGTTCTGGCTAGATGAACAATTCTGAAATTCTCTTCCTATTTCAATTTGTCTAAAGAACCCGTGACCAGTGTGTGTGTGTGTGTGTGTGTGTGTGTGTGTGTGTGTGTGTGTGTGTGTTTGAATATGTGACTGCAATGCATAATGATCAGGAGAGAGAATGCATATTCTTTCCTTATTAGTTATGTTTTTTGAAATGTAACCTCATTTTCTTTTATTTAAATGTTTCTATTTGGAGATAATGATTGGTTGACCTACAGTTGTCATACTAAGAGATCTTAGGCACTTTTTAAAGGCTAGGCTGGGGCTGGAGAGATGGCTTAGGGGTTAAGGCACCTGCCTCCTAACCCTAAGAACACTGGTTCCAATCTCCAGCGGTTCCAATCTCCAGGTCCCACGTTTAGCCAGATTTTTGTGACGCAAGGGTGCAATGGCGCACTTGGCCACAAGGGGGCGCACACATCTGGATTTCGTTCACAGCAGCTGTGACACTGCTCACACGTCCATCTCTGTCTTCCTCTCTCTCTCTCTCTCTGTCTCTCTCCAAAAAAAAAAAAATTTAAAATAAAAAATAAAAAGTTTTTAAAGTCTAGGCTGCTCCAACAGGAACACCTTGTATAACTGCAACGCAATATCAAACTAAGAAATTGGAAACAACATAATCCATTCATTTTATCTATATCGCTCTGGTTTTCCATGGATTCATTTGCATAGAGTTAATGATAAGCAGTTTTATCACACATGTAGATGCATGCAACCACTACCTCAGTCAAAATGGAGAATAGTTCCTTATGTCAAGGACCTTTCTTCCTGTCCTCTTACAGGTATACCGTCTTCCTCCCCTCCTCTCCTCAAACACAGGAAACCCCTCCCCCCGAAAAAAATGCAGGGCGTGGTGATGCATGCCTTTAATCCCAGCACTTGGGAGGCAGAGGTAGGAGAATCACCCTGAATTCAAGGCCACCCTGAGACGACATAGTGAATTCCAGGTCAGCCTGGGCTAGAGGGAGACCCTACCTCGGAAAACAAAACAAAAAACAAACACAGGAAACCACCAATCTATTCTCTATTTCTGTAATTTTGTTACTTCAAGAATGTTATATAAATGGAATCATAGTATATAATATTTTTGAAATTGGCATAATTCTCTTGGGTTCTATTCAAGGTGTCACATTTATCAAGTTTAAAAAAAAATTAGTGCTGAGTAATCATGTGTGGCATGGATGAGACACAGGTTGTTTAACATTCACCTGCTTTCATTTGGGTTGTTTCTATTGAGCTATCATGAATCAAATTGCTATGAATATTCATGTAGTTTTAAAAAATTATTTATTTATTTATGTAAGAGAGAGAGATACAGAAATAGGCAGGGAGAGAGAGAGAGAGAGAGAGAGAGAGAGAGACAGAGAGAGAGACACACACAGAGAGAAACAGAGAGAGAATGGGTGTGCAGGGCCTCCAGCCACTGCAAATGAACTCCAGATGCATGCGTCCCCCGTGTGTATCTGGCTTATGTGGGTCCTGGGGAATCGAACCTGGGTCCTTTGGCTTTGCAGGCAAACAACTTAACTGCTAGCCATTTCTCCAGCACTCATGAAGATATTTTTCATCTCTCTGCAATAAATGCCTATGAATACAATTGCTGGGTTGTAGAACCAGTGGCTGTTCCACTCTGGAATTTTACATTCTTGCCAAAGGTATATGAACCATCTTGTTTCTCTGCTTCCTGAACAGCATATGGTGTTATTGCTGTTGTTACCTGGCCATTCTGCCATATATGTGTCAATTTTCATTCCTTTAATGGCTAATTAGACAGGTTGGCTTTTATCATTGCTTTGACCAAAATGCCATAGTTGTTTGGTCCCGTACACTTGGCAGAATTGCATAGCAGTAGGAGCATGTGGCAGAAGATTGTCCTCACCTTATGATGGACAGGAAGCAGGGAGCAAAACAGGAGGGACAGGGGACAAATACTTCCACAGACCTCTCCCCACTGATCTACCTCCTTTAGCGAGGTCCCACCTTGTACCATCTCCAGAGCATCCCAGATGGTACAGGACTGGAGAAATGTCTCAGTGATTAAAAGTGCCTGCTTACAAAGCCTGACAGCCAGGTTTTGATTCTTCACCACCCATGTAAAAGGCTGCACGTGTATGTTTGTTTATAATAGCAGGAGACCCTGACACACACACAAAAATATATATAAGTAAATAATTTAAAAGAAACTATGTTTCCGAATTTTTTTGTTTGTTTGTTTGCTTTTCGAGGTAGGGTCTCACTTTAGCTCAGGCTGACCTGGAATTCACTATGTAGTCTCAGGGTGGCCTCGAACTCACAGCAATCCTCCTACCTCTGCCTCCCGAGTGCTGGGATTAAAGGCGTGCGCCACCACGCCCGGCTTGTTTCTGAATTTTAATAAAAATCATGACGCTAAGAAATATCTTACTTAGGTGACTGAACTTCAAGAACAAAGTAATGAAATAGTTTCTCAGGTATTCAGGCAAAGGAAGTCATTTCTAGGGCAAAATAGGGAAGTGTTGCCATTTAAAAACATGCTTTATTTATTTATTGGAGAGAGAGAGAGAGAGAGAAAAAACGGGCATGCCAGGGCCTCCAGCCACTGCAAATGAACTCCAGATGCATGTGCTCCCTTGTGCATCTGGCTTACATGGGTCAGGGAGAGTTGAACCGGGATCCTTTGACATCGCAGGCAAACGCCTTAACTGCTAAGCCATCTCTCCAACCCCAGTGTTGCCAGTTTTAGTTTCCTCAAGGGGTCTGTGGATAAAGAAGGGAAGAACAGGCAGAGATGAGCTGTCACGAGAAGAGCCTTCCAGGTGTGTTACAGTCACGACTGCAAGGTGAGGTCTGTAAAACGCTCATCTTTCAGGAGTGAGCTCAGCAAGGGCATCTCTAGGGAATGGGATGAGCCTCGGTGTAAGCAGCTAAGGAGTGAATAGGACCAACACTGGCCCCTTCTTCCCTCTCTTCACACCTCTCTCCACTTAGAGGCTTCTTTTTTAAAAAATTCAAGGCCACCCTGAGACTACCTAGTGAATTCCAGGTCAGCCTGGGCTAGAGTGAGACCCTACCTCGAAAAACCAAAAAAAAAAAAATAAAATAAAATAAAATAAATAAATAAATAAATAAATAAATAAAAATTGAGAGAGAATGGGTGCTCCAGGGCCTCTCACTGCTGCAAAGGAACTCCAGATGAATGTGCCACTTTGTGCATCTGACTTATGTGGATCCTGGGGAATCGAACTGTGGTCCTTTGGCTTTGCAGGCAAGTGCCTTAACCACTAAACCATCTCCTCAGCCTCAGGGGCTTCTTCTAAGGGCAATGAGTTATGGAGTGTATTACACTTTCGCCAATTAATTCTATCCTCCAAAGGGATGTTATGTTGTGTTGGCATATTTTTAAATTTTATTTATTTATTATTTATTTATTTTTTGGTTTTTTGAGGTAAAGTCTCACTCTAGGTCAGGTTGACCTGGAATTCACTATGTAGTCTCAGGGTGGCCTCGAACTCTCGTGATCCTCCTACCTCTGCCTCCTAAGTGCTGGGTTTAAAGGTGTGCGCCACCACGCTCGGCTTTTTAAATTATTTTTGTTTTTGTCGAAGGAGGGTCCCGCTCTAACCCACTCTGACCTGGGCTCATCTGTATCCTCAGGCTGGCTTCGAATTCATGGCCCTACCTACCTCAGCCTTCCCAGTGAAGGGATTAAAAGGAATGTGTCACCAACACATCAGGATGCTTTTCTTCACTTTTTAAAAGATTTTTTTTTTTTTTTTTTTTTTTTTTTTTGGTTTTTCGAGGTAGGGTCTCACTCTGGTCCAGGCTGACCTGGAATTAACTATGTACTCTCAGGGTGGCCTCGAACTCTCGGCGATCCTCCTACCTCTGCCTCCCGAGTGCTGGGATTAAAGGCGTGCGCCACCATGCCCGGCTAAAAGATTTTTTTTTAAAGGTTTGTTTATTTTTTGAGAGTGACAGAGAGAAAAAGGCAGAGAAAGTGAGAATGGGTGCTTCAGGGCTTCCAGCCACTGCAAACGAACTCCAGATGCGAGCGCCTCCTTGTGCGCCTGGCTTACTTGGGTCCTGGAGAATTGAACAGGGATCCTTTGACTTCACAGGCAAGCGCTTAACTGCTTTAGCCATCTCTCCAGCCCAAGACCTTATTTATTACAGATGAGAGAGAGAGAGAATGGGCACGCCTGGGCCTCTAGCCGCCGCAAATGAACTCCAGACGCGTGCGCCCCCTTGTGCAGCTACCTTACGTGGGACCTGGAGAATCGAACCTGCGTCCTTACGCTTCGCAGGCCGGCATGCGTCTTAACCGCTAAGCCATCTCTCCAGCCCACGTCAAGGGAACTTAACTTCGCCGCATCTATGCCTCCTCGCACGTTGTAGCCGACTGACAAAAGTGATGCTGGAGAAGTCTGCACAGACTGTCCGACGCAATTTTCTGGTGTCTTCTCCCACTTGGTGCCCAACATTGCTTTCCGGGAGTGCTGTTCGCAGCACGGCCACCAGGGGGCGCCGGCCGCCTGCTCGGGGCCCTCGTCACGACCCGGAAGTACATCGGCACCGGGTCCCGCAGACATGGCGGCGGCGGCGGCTGGAGCGGCGCTGCGTCCCGTGGTCGGGCGGCGGCTGTGGGGTTTTCCCGGGAGGCTCCTGCTCCGGGGCGCCGCCGGACAGGTGAGCGTCGCCAGGAAGCTCCGCGATCCGAGCCCTGGCCGGGGATCGGGACCGGCGCCTCGAGTCCGAAAGGTGGGCGGCGGAGGGGGGCCGGGCGGGGTCACCTCCCCACGTGACCTGCCGGGTCGGGGTCCAGGTCCGGGTCACTTCCCCCAGGAGACCCTGGCCCCCCTCTCTCCCGCACCTTGGGGAGTCATTAGAAAGAGTGTCCCTTGGCCTGGGGAAATGGCTTAGCCATTAAGGCGTTTGTTTGCGAAGCCTAAGGACCCGGGTTCGATTCCCCAGGACCTGCAGAAGCCAGACGCACAAGGCGGCGCATGCGTCTGGAGTTGATTTGCAGTGGTTAGAGGTCCCGGCGTGCCTATTACTTTCTCGCTATCTGCCCTTCCTCCCTCAAATAAATAAATAGTATTTTTTTTTTTTTTTAAAGAATGTCCTTGGACTACTAGTGGCTGCAAACTTGAGAAACTGCCTGATTGGCTTCCTTCACAGTTGTGCAAAACTTTATCAGCGTTTGCTTTTTTTCTCATGTGAAAGCTGTAAGCTCCCTCTAAAGGAATGTGGGGTTTTGTGTGCGCGCGTGCATGTATGTGCATATCTATTCCTATGTAAAAGGGAAAATAGCTGAAAGCCCGAGGCCAACGAATCAGTCAGCCAAAGTCTATTTGGAGCATCTCCTTTTCTTCCTGTCCTCTCTACGCTCTTCAAAACACTTGCTTTTTATGGCCAGTGGCAACCCAAGTCCTACGTCTGTGCGTTGTTTTTCTGCGTTCCTCTTCGGTTTTTTGTTCACCCCTCCCCCCACACCTGTTTCCTCTGTAACAAGTATGAAATACTCCTAAAAAAGTTATTGTAGTAAAGTCAGTTTTCTCTGGGTAATAGAAGAAACCATGCTCCTTATTAAGGGAAGAGCAAGGTTATGATCATTTTGTGTACTTTAGAAAGTGTTTGGTTAAGGGATGTTTTCTTGGGCTAGGTAAATGGGTAGATCCTTGTGGAATCAGAGTTGAGAAAAGAGGGGTTTGGGTTTTTTTTTCATTTTTATTTTTTTTTTGCATTTTATTTTATTTTGCATGGGTCTGGGGTGTTTGAGCTATTTCCCCTGTCCCAGTCTAGGAAAGTGTTTCATATAGTCTATTTGAGATAGATATGATTTATTTTTTTAAATATTTATTTATTTATTTATTTATTTATTTATTTGAGAGAGAGACAGAGAATGGGCATGCCAGGGCCTCCAGCCACACAAATGAACTCCAGACGCATGCGCCCCCTTGTGCCGCTGGCTTACCTGGGCCCTGGGGAATCAAACCAAGGTTCTTTGACTTTGCAGGCAAACACCTTAACCGCTAAACCATCCCTCCAGCCCGAGATAGATATGATTTCTAGTTCACATTAAACGTATGCTTTCTCTCTTCCTACTCCTATCCCTACCAGTCTTTCTGTTTTGGAGGGAACAGACTCAGAAGTACACAGGCAGCCACCCAAGTTGTTCTGAATGTTCCTGAAACACGAGTGACGTGTTTGGAAAATGGACTCAGAGTGGCCTCGGAAGACTCTGGGCTGTCAACGTGCACAGTGAGTGACTGGGGGGAACCCTCTCAGCCTTTAGCTCTTTGGGTGTCTGGTCGTGCATATTAGAGTTTCAGAGCCCTGTACCCATTCCCCTCTCCCCTCCCAATCTTTAAAGGTCTCATTCTCCCCAGAAGGGCTCAGTGGGGGTCTAGCCAGCCTGGCTCCTTCCCCAACCACCAGACCACATATCTACGTTCTTCCCCTGCCCCACAAAGATAGCATTTGTAAGAACTCAGCCACTCCTCTCCCTCATGTAACTGCTTATGCTTCACCTAAGGTATGTGCTCTATCCCTCCGTGCCTCTTCTTCTCCTTCTCTCTCAAGCACCCGTTCTTTCTCTATTTCTTCAAAGCAACAACAATAAAATAATAATAATGAAAGAAGTATGTTTGCTACTGTCTTTCCATGTATCACGTTACTTGATTTTTATAATACTTCTTACATGTCCTCTCACCTCCTTTATAATTGAGGAAGCAGGTTGAGAAAAGCTAAATGATTGTATTCAAATTCATGAGGTTATATATGTATTTGAACCTGAATTTTCTGACAGTCCTGCTTTTTTTTTTTTTTTTTTTTTTTTTGGCTTTTTGAGGAAGGGTCTCATTCTAGCTCTAGCTCAGGTTGACCTGGAATTCACTCTAGTCTCAGGGTGGCCTCAAGCTCTTGGTGATCCTCCTACCTCTGCCTCCCGAGTGCTGGGAATAAAGATGTGTGCCACCTCGCCCGGCCCTGCTGTCTTTATTATTATTATTATTATTATTATTATTACTATTATTATTTTTATTGACAACTTCTATACCCTGCTGTCTTTTAAACCGCAGTTATGAACTAGATATAGTAATGAGGTAAGAACCTAGGTCCTTTTGTGCAGCTCATAGGTAGATATTTGTAACTCCTAGGAGTGGCCTGATGATAGAAATCTTCAGCTCAGTGCATAGGAATGGGCTGTCAATTTACTGTGGTCAAGAAACGTGGGAGGTAAGATTGGAAAGCATTGGTCATGAAAAGGAATGAGACTATCCCCTCCCCTCTGAGAACATAACAAAATCGTGTTACTTGGCATCTTGATTGCATTAAGGTTGGGCTGTGGATTGATGCTGGAAGTCGATATGAAAATGAGAAGAACAATGGAACAGCTCACTTCCTGGAACATATGGCTTTCAAGGCAAGTGGTGAGATTTATCTTATAAAAATACATTCTTTTTTTTTTTTTTTTTTTTTTTGGTTTTGCAAGGTAGGGTCTCACCCTGGTCCAGACTGACCTGGAATTAACTATGTAGTCTCAGGGTGGCTTCGAACTCTTGGCGATCCTCCTACCTCTGCCTCCCGAGTGCTGGGATTAAAGGCATGTGCCACCACGCCTGGCTCATTAAAAATACATTCTTTTTTAAAAGGTAGTAAATACAAAACTGTCATGCCTTAATCTCATGCAAGAACTGCTTCAATAATAAGGCATATTTTATTTTTATTTCTCCAATGCAGTATCTGAAGTAATTACTGGTAATTTCTTTGTAACATTGAAACAAGGGTCTGTCATGGGATACAAAGGCCATCTTGAATGAATATTATCTTTTGAAACCTAATGTACTTTACAAAGTAAAATTGTCCTTGTATGACTGACACTGGCTTTTGTCCTCTATACTTATTATGTGACATGTTTCAGGTAGATGAAGGTTAAGGAAGATGCCATAATTTTTTTTCTCTTTAATTTTAAGGGCACCAAAAAGAGATCCCAGTTAGACCTGGAACTTGAGATAGAGAATATGGGTGCTCATCTTAATGCATATACCTCCAGAGAACAGACTGTGTACTATGCCAAGGCATTCTCTAAGGACTTGCCACGAGGTATGTTTATGCTACAGGTCACGGAATTTTCACATGGGTTCAGAAATAATCTAGTACTGCTTTTGTCTTCTGTAACACCTCCAGAGATATAAGAAATGAGCCCTCTCTGAGGGGCGACTGTTCTTGCTTTTTTCTCCAAATATGACAAATGATACCAAGTATTTATAGACTTTAAGGTATATAAAAAGAGGAGTCCAACTTGTTCAGTAAAATATTTTTAATTACTTTTATTCTTTGATACAAAAACTATTGGTCCTGAGCAAAATTAATTGTTTTTATTTATTTATTTATTCATTTTCGAGGTAGGGTCTTGCTCTATCCAGGCTGACCTGGATTTCACTATGTAGTCTCAGGGTGGCCTCGAACTCACGGTGATCCTCCTACCTCTGCCTCCTGAGTGCTTGGATTAAAGGTGTGTGCCACCATACCCGGCTGATTGTTTGTATATCATATTTTGCCAGGTGTGATAACACATGGCTTTAGTCCCAGTGCTTAGGAGGCAGAAGTAGGAAGATGGCCATGAGTTTGAGGCCAGCCTGAGCCGCAGAATGAGTTCCAGGAGGTTAGTCAGGGTTGGAGTGAGTGCATCCTTTGACAGGATAGCATAGCAGTTTGTGTAAAGTGTTCTGTATCTTGCAAAGTCAGGTATACATTTTCCCAGTGGAAGAATTAAAAACAAGCCTTACCATACTTTTTGTGTTTACATCATTGATATATATCATACCTAGTTCTTAGGTCAGTATTTCCATTTTGTAGTTTTACTGGTAATTTCTTTGTAACATTGAAACAAGGGTCTGTCATGGGATACAAAGGCCATCTTGAATGAATATTATCTTTTGAAACCTAATGTACTTTACAAAGTAAAATTGTCCTTGTATGACTGACACTGGCTTTTGTCCTCTATACTTATTATGTGACATGTTTCAGGTAGATGAAGGTTAAGGAAGATGCCATAATTTTTTTTCTCTTTAATTTTAAGGGCACCAAAAAGAGATCCCAGTTAGACCTGGAACTTGAGATAGAGAATATGGGTGCTCATCTTAATGCATATACCTCCAGAGAACAGACTGTGTACTATGCCAAGGCATTCTCTAAGGACTTGCCACGAGGTATGTTTATGCTACAGGTCACGGAATTTTCACATGGGTTCAGAAATAATCTAGTACTGCTTTTGTCTTCTGTAACACCTCCAGAGATATAAGAAATGAGCCCTCTCTGACGAGGGGCGACTGTTCTTGCTTTTTTCTCCAAATATGACAAATGATACCAAGTATTTATAGACTTTAAGGTATATAAAAAGAGGAGTCCAACTTGTTCAGTAAAATATTTTTAATTACTTTTATTCTTTGATACAAAAACTATTGGTCCTGAGCAAAATTAATTGTTTTTATTTATTTATATATTCATTTTTGAGGTAGGGTCTTGCTCTATCCAGGCTGACCTGGATTTCACTATGTAGTCTCAGGGTGGCCTCGAACTCACGGTGATCCTCCTACCTCTGCCTCCTGAGTGCTTGGATTAAAGGTGTGTGCCACCATACCCGGCTGATTGTTTGTATATCATATTTTGCCAGGTGTGATAACACATGGCTTTAGTCCCAGTGCTTAGGAGGCAGAAGTAGGAAGATGGCCATGAGTTTGAGGCCAGCCTGAGCCACAGAATGAGTTCCAAGAGGTTAGTCAGGGTTGGAGTGAGTGCATCCTTTGACAGGATAGCATAGCAGTTTGTGTAAAGTGTTCTGTATCTTGCAAAGTCAGGTATACATTTTCCCAGTGGAAGAATTAAAAACAAGCCTTACCATACTTTTTGTGTTTACATCATTGATGTATATCATACCTAGTTCTTAGGTCAGTATTTCCATTTTGTAGTTTTGGGATATCAAGGCTCAGACTCTTAAGTTGCTCAGGATTACTTAGCTGGTAAGTCGCTTACTGTGATTATTGCATGTCTTTTGACCCATGTTCATTTTTTTTTTTTTTTTTTTTTTTTGTTTTTCAAGGTAGGGTTTCACTCGAGTCCAGGCTGACCTGGAATTCACTCTGTATCTCAGGGTGGCCTCGAACTCTGGGCGATCCTCCTACCTCTGCCTCCCGAGTGCTGGGATTAAAGGCATGTGCCACCACGCCCGGCTCATTTGTTTTGTCATAACATCAATATGGAGCAAAACCCCCACCAGTTTTAAAAAACAATCATTTATTTTGAGAGAGAGAATGGTCGTGCCAGGGCCTTAGCTGCTGCGAATGAACTCCAAATACATGAGCCTTCTTGTGGGCATGTGTGACTTTGCATGCTTGCGTCGAACATGAGTTCTTAGGCTTCACAGGCAAGTGCCTTAACTGCTAAGTCATCACTTCAACTCCCCCCCTCCACTTCTACATAAGTAAAAACTTTAATACAACATAAAAATGACAACAGTCATGGGGGGTGTTTATTTGTAAAGTTCTTAATGATTTATCACTGTAGGATTAATTATGGATTAAAAACAAAGGATTGAGGGCTGGACAAATGGCTTAGTGGTTAAGTTGCTTGCCTGTGAAGCCTAAGGACCCAGGTTCAATTCTTCAGTACCCATGTAAGCCAGATGTAGAAGGTGGTGGTTGCGACTGGAGTTCGTTTGCAGTGGTTAGAGGCCCTGGTGTGCCCATTCTCTCTTTTTCTGCCTCTCTCTCTCTTGCTCTCAAATAAAAACAAATATTTAACATAAAGAACAAAGCAGTCTCTCTACAAAGAGTAGAGGTCTTTAAAGAGTTGTTCATTCAGATCTCTTTTCTTTAGTTTCACAGAGCTCAGCAGGGAAAGCAACAAATAGAAAAAGGAGAGGTTAGCTCTTTTTCTTTCTTACTGAAAAACGGAGAAGTCTGAGGTGGGCCTGGTCTCTGAAGCAGCTCCAACTCAGGAGAGTTGCTTGAGACTTATCTCCTCAGCTTGATGAATCTGCTGTGGGACATAATTAGACATCTAGACTAGTGGCCAGATTACACAGCCTTACTGATGGAATGTTTATGTTAAACACATGTATTGTAGCCAGGCAGTGGTGGCGCACGCCTTTAATCCCAGCACTTGGGAGGCAGGAGTAGGTGGATCGCTGAGAGTTCAAGGCCACCCTAAGACTACATAGTGAATTTCAGGTCAGCCTGAGCTAGAGTTAGACCCTACTTCAAAAAACAAACAAACAAACAAAAAAATCTCTCCCCCAAAACAAATGAGATTACTAGTAACTAGTAACAATAGTAGGGCTCCCGCCCCATGTTGAGAATAGTCTGGAATGCCAACCCCACATGAAAGAGGGTCTTCACAAAAGAATTCCTCCTGTGTAATTAGGTGCTTTTCCTCAGCCACCCTTTTAGTCTATGCTTTCCCATGTAGGTTTTATTGATAATTTTAAAAAATGATGGGCTAGGGAGGTGGATCAGTGGTTTAAGGTGTTTGCTTGCAAAACCTTGTACCTGTGTTCAGTTCTCCACCACTCGTGTAAAGCCAGGTGCACAAAGTGCACTTGTGTCTGATGTTCATTTGCAGTGACAGGAAACCCCAGTGTGCCCTCATACTCATGCATGCACACATACAAGTGTACATGCTTGCAGGTAAATAAGGCTAAAAAAATGAAATAATTGTATTGATAATGTTCCCCCTTTGATCATGATCTCAGGCTCAGATTTCTCTTAACAATCTGTTTTGTCCTGCTCTTGGTATTTGAACATAATTGGCTTAGACAAGGCTCAGTTACCAGGGAACGTGAAACAGCAAACAAAGCATAATACAGCAAAACAACGAACTTAAGATTTCAAGTTTATTTTTTATCTCATAAAATTTAGATGGTAATTACAACGAGAAAATTTGTTGTTTATTTTGTGAGAAGTATGTGATTTTTCTCATAAAGGTCACCATTAGTTGAGGCTTGTGTGCACACAATTCTGTTTCCTTGGGGTGCATTTTGGATTATAGTGGTTCTTTTTCTTTCTTACATTGCAGCTTCATTGCTATGGTAACATGGGTACAAACACCTAGGTGACATAAACCTTGTACATACCTGTTTTCTAACATTTGATTTTCTACTTCATACTTTTTCATGTAGAATACTCTTTTTACACATAATTTCATTTTAAAAAATATTTTATTTATTTGAAAGAAGCAGACACAAAGAGATTGTGTGAGTATTGGCATTCCAAGGCCTCTTGCCACAGTAAATGAACTCCAGATGCATATGCCACTTTGAGTATCTGGCTTTGTGTGGGTACTGGGGAATCAAACCTGGGTCATCAGGGTATTCTTAGGCTTGGCAGGCAGGCACCTTAACTGCTGAACCATCTTTCCAGCCTGTCCCCTGCTCTACTTCTTCTTCTTTTTTTTGGTTTTCAAGGTAGGGTCTCACTCTGGTCCAGGCTGACCTGGAATTAGCTATGTAGTCTCAGGGTGGCCTCGAACTCATGGCAATCCTCCTACCTCTGCCTCCCGAGTGCTGGGATCAAAGGCGTGCGCCACCACGCCTGGCTTCCTGCTCTACTTCTTATTTTAATATTGTTCTCATAGGTTTATCATATACAAAGAACTTTTTTTTTCTCTGTTTATTTATTTAGTTGATATTTAGTGTGATCATTGCTATGATTTGTGATGTTGGGTTAACAGATTTTAATGGCTGGGCAAGGTGATGCATGCCTTTAATCCCAGCACTTGGGAGGCAGGGGTAGAAGGACCACCATGAGTTCGAGGCCACCCTGAGACTACATAGTGAATTCCAGGTCAGCCTGGACTAGAGTGAAACTCTACCTCAAAAAAAAAAAAAAAAGACGAAGAAGAGAGAGATTTTTAATAATAAGTTATTACACTTCTTAGTGTTTCTCATATTTTAATTTTAATTAGCTGTGGAGATTCTTGCTGACATAATACAAAACAGCACATTGGGAGAAGCTGAGATTGAACGTGAGCGTGGAGTAATCCTTCGAGAGATGCAGGAAGTTGAAACCAATTTACAAGAAGTTGTTTTTGATTATCTTCATGCCACAGCTTATCAGAATACTGCACTTGGACGGACAATTTTGGGTCCAACTGAAAATATCAAGTAGGTATATTTCTTACTTTTTAGAAAACTTTTGGACAAAATTTATGATATTTGCAAACTTTTAAAAAGTTTGTCAAAAAGTCAGTTTTGGCTGGGTGTGATAACTTTTGGGAGGCTGAGGTAGAGGAACACTGTGTGTGTGGCCTGCCTGGGCTACAAAGTAAGTACCTCAAAAACAAACAAAAAAATCAAAATAAAATAAATTTTTTTTTTTTACAGATCTATAAATCGTAAGGATTTAGTGGATTATATAACCACTCATTATAAAGGGCCAAGAATAGTGCTTGCTGCTGCTGGAGGTTAGTTAATTAAAGTTCTATAAATGTTTTAAACATGTTGTTGGGGTGATGTACTTATCAGCTTGATCCTGTTGGCCTGTTGGGAGATATCATGAAAGTTTTTTTTGTTTTGTTATGTTTCCCTGAGGTTTTACTTTAGCCCAGGCTGACCTGAAATACACTCTGTAGTCCCAGGCCACACTGCTATCCACCCACCTCTGCTGGGATTAAAGGGGCCACCATGCCTGGCCTGTGAAAGTTTTCATTTACAAAGTGAACTGTATACAGTTATAATTGTGTTGTATTAGAACAATGGAACACTGGAACCAGTTTCCTGTTTTCATGTTTCATCTATAGAAAAACTTAATCAACTATTCAGTACATAATGGAATTTGCTTTAGTGAATTGGGAGATGGTTAACTAGAAAGTTAGAATTTTTTTTTTTTTTTTTTGAGGTACAGTCTTGCTCTGGTCCAGGCTGACCTGGAATTCACTATGTAGTCTCAGGGTGGCCTTGAACTCATGGTGATCCTCCTACCTCTGCTCCCCGAGTGCTGGGATTAAAGGCTTGCTCCACCATGCCTGGCTGAAAGTTAGAAGTTTTTAAAAATTTTTATTTATTTGAGAGAGAGAGAGAGAGAGAGAGAGAGAGAGGGGTAAAGGAGGGGGATAGAGAATGGGCATGCCACCCATTGCAAATGAACTTCAGACACATGTGCCACCTTGGCATCTGGCTTACGTGGGTCTTGGGGAGTTGAACCTGGATCCTTTGGCTTTGCAGGCAAGTGCCTTAAATGCTACACCATCCCTCCAGCCCTAGAATTCTTTCTTGAGAAACAGCTTTGTCCTTGCTCAGGGGAAGGGTATGTTCATTGATGTGCTCATTCACTCAGTAGATCAACTCATTGCCCAGAAGGGGGAACACTTAGGGAGTCATGAGAATGTGTCATGTTCAAACATGCAGCTTAGCTGACACTAGAATTCCTTGGGGACACGTGAAGTCGATGAATGGAAGAAAATTCCCTTTAGATTCTGCCAAATTTCCTGGCTGCCTGAGTTTAGAGACAGGTATGTTTTAATTGGTTTGCATTTCCTCCCCCCCCCTTTTAAATTAATTTTATTTGAGAGAGAGAAAAAGTGAGAGAGAGTGGGTGTGCCAGGGCCTCTAGCTACTCCAGACACATGTGCTACCATATGCATCTGGCTTACATGGGTATTGGGGAATCGAACCTGGGTCCTTAGGCTTCACAGGCAAGCACCTTAATTGGTAAGCCATCTCTCCAATCCTTCTTTTCTCTGGAGAGATGGCTTAGCGTTTAAGGTACTTGCCTGCAAAGCCAAAGGACCCAGGTTCAATTCCCCAATACCCACATAAGCTAGATGCACAAGGTGGTGCATGTGTCTGGAGTTTGTTTGCAGTGGTTGGAGGCCTTGATGTGCCCATTCTCTATCTGCCTCTTTCTCTCCCTCAAATAAATAAATACTAAAAAAGATGGCTTAGTGGTTAAGGGGCTTGCCTGCAAAACCTGAGGATGCAGGTTTGATTCCACTGAACCCATATAAGCCAGATGCATAAGGTAGTTCATGTGTCTGTAGATCCTAGTGTGCCCATTCTCTCTGCCTCTCTCTCAAACAAATAAAATGTTTTTAAAAAGTGAAGGTTAGGACTGGCTTGGTGGTTAAGGCATTTGCCTACAAAGCCAGAGGATCCCGGTTTGATTCTTCAGGACCCGCATAAGCCAAATGCACAAGGGGGCGCATACATCTGGAATTCGTTTGCAGTGGCTGGAAGCCCTGGCATGCCCATTCTCTCTCTCTCTCTCTCTCTCTGCCTCTATCTCTCAAATAAATAAATAAATAAATATATTTTTTTAAATGAAGGTTAAATATCTCATATTTATTTGTTGTGATTATAACTAAATTATGGTTTTGTTTTTTTTTTGAGGTAGGGTCTCATTGTATCCTAAGGCTGACCTGGAATTCACTATGTAGTCTCAGGGTGGCCTCGAGCTCTCAGCTATCCTCCTACCTCTGCCTCCTTAGTGCTGGGATTAAAGGCGTGTGCCACCACACCCTGCTAAATTTTGTTTTTGTGTGGTGGGTAGTTTGTTCTGAAATGTATATGACATTTTCTGAAATGACTGATGCTGACAGGGCCTACACAATAACTGCCTTGGTTAGATAGGTTTAAGCAACCCAGCTCTCAAGGATCTCTCTGCCATTATTAGTTGATATGGACATCAGTTTTTCTTTGATTCACATGTTCATTTGGACATTATTGAAGTTAGGATATTGTAGAGTTAATAGTGTATTATAGAATACATTTTATCTTATTGGTTTATAAATTTGTTAGTGTGGGCTAGCCTTGAACTTGAGTCAGTCCTCCTCTCCCAGCTTCCTCAGTTCTGGGCTTTTAGGTTTGAGCCACCATGCTTGGTGGTTTATAAGTGTTGATGTGGCTTGGCTTACCTTATAATTGACAGTGTTTCCAATTTAATGAAATAGGCGGGTTTCTTATCTCAGCTTCCACTGAGCTCTTAATCTTCAAGATATGTAACCTTAATTTACCAGATAAATTTTTGTATCTCAGCATCCTTTAAGAAAAGTATAATGGAGCTGGGCATGGTGGCGCATGCCTTTAATCCCAGCACTCAGGAGGCAGAGGTAGGATCATCATGAGCTAGAGTGAGATCCTACCTTCAAAAAACAAAAACAAAAACTTACACATACGTAAATTTTTTATGTTTATATTTGTGTTTTAAGATCTTTCACTGACTAAATTTGTTTGGGTCGCATATTTGGATGATGGGTATAGAATCTAAGAAATCTAAGCTTTGGATGTCACATAGTGAGCACATGAAAAAGCTATGAATGTGTTGAGAAATAGACTTTTTTTTTTTCGAGGTAGGGTCTCACTCTAGCCCAGGCTGACGTGGAATTCACTATGTAGTCTCAGGGTGGCCTTGCACTCACGGCAATCCTCCTACCTCTGCCTCCCAAGAGCTGGGATTAAAGGTGTGCGCCACCACGCCCGGCTGAGAAATAGACTTTTGATGCCAGAAGTCAAAGTCTATAGCACATCTTTGTATACAGCCTTTTTTAAATGAGAGGGAGCCCATATTTACTTTATGTCTTTCATACTTTATAAATAACACGGAAACTTGTTAGGTTGCATCCTAGAACATTTCATAACCTGATTTTTGTATAAAGTGGGATTATTATTAGCTGTGTTGGGAACATTGTCAGTTGCTCTAAGTTTTACAACCACAGCTCTATGACCATCAGGAAGCAGGGGTGCTAGAAATGGCTGTGTAATGTAATGTTAAAGTACTCTCTAGAATATACTGTAAAGCAAAGTATTGGCAGTCAGTCGTCCTGACTTACGTTGTATGAAAATGCTTTCCTTCCATTTAGGTGTTTCCCATGATGAGCTGCTTGAATTAGCCAAGTTTCATTTTGGTGACTCTTTGTGCACACAAAAAGGAGAAATACCAGCCCTGCCTCCTTGCAAATTCACAGGAAGTGAGGTAGGGCAAGCCTCCTAGCCAGAATTTAGCCTTTGGAGGTCTTGTTACATTGACAAACAGTGAATAAAATGTGCATCTTTCTAGAAGGAATAAGCTGGAAAAGTCTACACTGAAACACAGAAAAGTGAAGGCGACAGACTCATTTGCTTATATTCCTTACTTATTGCACGTTATTTAAGTACTTGTTTTTCTTCTCTCAGGAAGCAAGGTTTGAAGCATAATCTGCTCGTTCATGCTTTCCTTTTGTACTATCCCTATTTTTATATATGATAAGGTATAAAAGTCAGTTTACTCTTGGCTTAAGTTCTGCCCTACAGTGTATTTGTGGAGATTGTTGGGAAAGCCATTGCTAGTTACCAGGTATACTAGTAAACCTCAAGCCTAGTTTGCCATTAAGGATGGTGCTCATAGTATATGGAAACAAGTCTGATGTTGGCAACTATACAGAACTATAACACTGGCAGTACAAATAAACTTGTAGGGCTGGAGAGATTGCTTAGTGGTTAAGGTACCTGCCTACAAAGCCAAAGGACCTAGGTTTGATTCCTGAGGTCCCACATAAGCCAGATGCACAAAGTGGTACATATGTCTGGACTTTGTTTGCAACAGCTGCAGCCCTGGCATGCCCGCATTCTTTCTTTCTCTCTGCTGCTTTTTAAAAACATTTTATCATTTATTTATTTATTTGAAAGAGAGATACAAAAATAGGCAGGTAGAGAGAGAAAGAATGGGCACACCAGGGCCTCCAGCCACTGCAAAGTGAACTCCAGATGTGTGCGCCCCATTGTGCATCTGGCTTACACGGGTCCTGGAGAATCGAGCCTCGAACCGGGATCCTTAGGCTTCACAGGCAAGCGTTTAACCACTAAGCCATCTCTCCAGTGCCCTCTCTGCTGCTTTTTTGCTCTCACTCAATAAATAAAAATATTTAAAATAGAATTCTGTTAGTTTAAGTTTAGGCAGAATAATTCATAAAAGATTTATTTTTACTAGTGAAATAAGTCAACCCTTTTTGATCAGATAAAGTGGTGACTTTATGTAGTATTTGAGTGGAAGATCTTTAACTCATGAAATTCTTAAAACCAAAGTGTAATGATGCCTAACAGTTAAAAAGCAAAGTCACGTTGATCATTTTAACTTGCAACTAATAGGACTTGTGAGTTTTTCTTTCTTGCTAATAAGCATGTTATATAGTGCTAATCATAACTAGAGACTTTTTTAAAGACTGATTTTTATTTATTTATTAGAGATGAAGAGAGGGAGACAGAGAGTGGGCACACTAGGGCCTCTAGCCACTGAAAATGAACTTAAGACGCATTGCTGTTATGTGCATCTGGCTTACATGGGACCTGGAGAATCGAACCTGGGTCCTTAGGCTTCACAGGCAAGCACCTTAACCACTAAGCCATTCTCTCTGGTCTCATAACTAGAGATTTTAAAAGTAATCTTTTCTAGATCCGTGTGAGGGATGACAAGATGCCTTTGGCACACCTTGCAATTGCTGTTGAAGCTGTTGGCTGGGCGCATCCAGACACAATCTGCCTCATGGTTGCAAACACACTGATTGGCAACTGGGATCGCTCTTTTGGAGGAGGAATGGTAAGTGGTTTTAGAAGTAGCTTCAGCGTCACGGAAGATTATGTTTCTCTGAATATAAATTCTTTGTAAGAATCCATTTTGAAATGGCAAAATAGAGCCTTGTACTGACTTGATTTTAAAATACAAGCTGATCCTGGATTGCTTCTTATCAAAAAAGAATTATGAATTATCACAAAGTTTATTAGTGGGATAACTGACAAACTTAAGAATTAGTTGTTACTGCTATGAGTAATATTAGTTTTTAATAGTAACTATAGTAGTCACTAATATAGTGATTAATACTATTAAAATTAAGGTATTTATTGATATGTTACTGAAAATTCATTTCTCATTAAAAGTCCAGTTGTTTCAAAATAAGAGTATAGATTTGTCTGAAAAATTTCTCCACAAGAAGTATCTCTGGCTTCACACGTAGTGTACATATCTTTAGGCATATGTAATCAAGAGCCCTAATAAATGGCTTGATAACAGCACTGTACTGTTTTATAAGTAGGTGCAGCCAATAAATAACTTAGAAAAATTCATTGCATTTACATTATATATTGGGCCAGATAAACCAGAATTCTCTTATTGAATCCTCAAATTATTGAGATGTTTCTGGATAAATCTGGGGAACTTAGCATGTTTAAGCATTCACAATGGCCACCTACCTAGCTCACTTTTCTTTATGGCAATTTGGACAAGAATGCCTGCAATTCTCTTGGTTTACTGTTTTCCTTCACAGAATCTATCCAGCAAGTTGGCGCAGCTCACATGTCATGGCAATCTCTGCCACAGCTTCCAGTCATTCAACACTTCCTACACAGACACAGGATTATGGGGACTCTATATGGTTTGTGAACCAGCCACAGTTGCAGACATGCTATACGTTGCTCAGAAAGAATGGTGAGGAAAATAACTGTAATTAGTTGTAGCCTTGTCTAGGCCCATTTTGTGATGATGGCAACTTTAGGTTTTAAAGCAGCTAGCAGAGGTTGCCATCTTTTTAAAATCACAGCCTCATGTGAAGCTGACTTGCATTGTAGAAAGTTGTGGGCAGAAACATTTAAGTCAACTAGTTCAGAACATACCTGTAAAAGTTCTTGGTGGGGGGTAGGAATGTAGCTCAGCAAGGCTCCAGGTTGCCCTCCCCCTAAAAAGTAATCTATCTGGCCTAGAATGGGGGGGGCGGTCATGAAATCAATGGGAACTTGCACTGCTAAAAAAAACTTGTTTTTTTTTTTTTTGAGATAGGGTCTCACTCTGGCCCAGGCTGACCTGGAATTAACTATGTAGTCTCAGGGTGGCCTCAAACTCTCAGCCATCCTCCTACCTCTGCCTCCCGAGTGTGGGATTAAAGGTGTGTGCCACCATATCCAGCTGAAAAGTAGTTTTTTAAGCAAGTATTTGAGTCAGCATGCTGAGCAAGAAAAACTCAGTGTCTTAGAATTTTTCAGCTGTTTCCTCTACTATTAATTGGCTTACATTTCTAAATCTAGTCATCTGGGATATGTGATTATTAGTGTGCTTAAATTCAGCTGAGTCTCTTGAGAAACCCAAGGATGGTCCACTGACCTATCCCTTAGCATACCAGACTTAACAGTATTTCTCAGGCTGGGCAGGTTGCTCAGTGGTTAAGGGCACTTGCTTAAAAAGCCTGCTGGCCCAGGGCTCAATTCCTCAGTATATTCTTAAAGCTATGTATACAGAGTAATGCATGCGTCTGGAGTTTGTTTGCATCAGCAAAAGGCCCTGGTACACCCAGGCTGTTTCACAAATATATGAATAGAAAAAGAGTATTTCTCACAATGTGGACAGCTTATTTTTACATTGTTATGTTGAACCTTTGTCTGCTAATTAGCAGTTAGACAGTTATAATTTCTGAGAAGTTAACAGTACTGGGAAAATACTGTCTTAGCTTTTGCTTAGTTTTGGTATTAGTAAATTCAGCTGTTTACTAAATTTAAATTATAATCACTTGTATCTTGTGGCATAATATATAGACCATGTTCTCTCTCTGTAGGTCATTAACTTGTAGATTGCAAAACATTTACGGCTACTTTAGATCTGTTTCGTAATGTATCTTAGGATGCGGCTCTGTACAAGTGTCACTGAGAGTGAGGTTGCCCGAGCAAAAAATCTTCTGAAAACAAACATGTTGCTGCAGCTTGATGGTAAGAATAGACTTAAGGTGCTTGCCTGGCATGTTGAACATGAGCCTTGGTTGAGACCCCCAGTACCAGGAGAAAGCAAAAAACACCCCCTCAAAAGGTTTACTATCCTTAAATGGTTTATATTCCAATACTCAGGTTTTTCCTTCCTTTTAAACAGGTTCAACTCCAATTTGTGAAGATATTGGTAGGCAGATGTTATGCTATAATAGAAGAATTCCCATCCCTGAGCTTGAAGCAAGAATTGATGTAAGTAGTCCCTAAGGTACTTTGTTCTTATACAAAGATTGTTGTCATAAATCTTGCTTTAGTTAATAAGTTTCATGTATAGAATTTGTCTTTACTACAAAAAGCCCTGGATGAAAGTATCTTCCCTGTTTTAGGCTGTAAATGCTGAGATGGTTCGAGAAGTATGTACCAAATATATTTATGATAAAAGTCCAGCTATTGCTGCTGTTGGTAAGCCTGGCTCCCTTTTTTCTGCACAGAAACTTGGCCACATACTTTGAATTCTATTTTAACCATCTTCTTTTTCATCCTCAGGCCCCATTGGGAGACTACCAGATTTTAACCAGATTTGTAATAACATGTGCTGGCTTCGTGACTGAAGTTCTTACAATCAAATATTTTAACATATATATTTATAAAACTAAGAGACCTGTAAGTTTAAAAAAGCTATTAGTCCCCAAAGGAAAAAAAATAAAAGTGAATGTATTTGGAAACTTGAGTTAAATATTCTATTATATGTACAAAAGATAAAGGATGAGAGCCCTGGTGACTGTTCTGTACAATGGTCCATCTTTGTGCTGGAAGCAGCACAATTTTAAATTGTTGCCACAATGTAATTCTGAAAATGAAAATTGTGAAGCATTTTCAGTTTTATTATAAAAATGCACACACAACGCAGATTGTCACTTCTTGGCTCTACTTGCGCTCAGCACTTGCTCTTGAGCAGCTTTCTTTGCTTTGACCATCTCAACGAGCTCCTGTGGGAAGAAAGGTGTGGTTGAAATTAGGTCTGTCTCTGAAAATAGATATGTCCAGTGTTTGTATAAATCCGCAAGTAATTCAAATGGGAGGCTAGGTGATGTGGACTGAGCTACATAGTGAAACCCTGACCCCAAACAAGAAGACTATACATGATGGTTTCATTAATTGCCAGGGATAAAGTATTTAAGATTGACTATTTCTTTGTAATACTTTTTGGCCAATAAGCCAGGCATGGTGATTCACTCCTTTAGTACCAGCACGTGGCAGGTTGAAGCAAGTGGATGACGCTGAGTACAAGGCCAGCCTGGGCTAGAGTGAAATCCTGCTTCAAAACAACAACAAAGTTGGCTCTTTTGATATGGTGGTATTAAAATAAACACTATTATTACCCAATTAATAGACATCATCAGAATGCTAACTATATCATATTCTATTGTACAGATAATGGAATCTAGAAACTCAAAGTCTACAACCTTATATCGTTTCATGCAGTCCTTCTTTGTCCTGCCAGGAACTGCTTCAGCTATTTTTTCCCACCTTTCAGGTGTATTTACTGGGTACGTTTTCAAAGCTTGTTCTAAAAGTTTCTGTTCTTCTGTTGTCCAAGGCGTGCAATCTGTGCATGGACCTGTTTAAGAAAACATTTTATTTGAAAATTCTTAGCCCAAACAGTTGAAATGATCCTGGAACATCTTCCTAGATGAGTCTTTGCTAAGTGCCCCTTCTGGTCAAGGATGTGTAATTTTGAACAAACTTCTAGAGATAAGACATTTATAAGTTAATGAGGGGGAGAGAGAGAGAGAGAGAGAGAGAGACTTTTTTCATTCAAGATAATAAGAGCAAGTGAGAAGAGAGAGAGAGAGAGGGAGGGAATTGGCACACCAGGGCCTTAGCCACTGCAGTTGAACTCCAGACGCTTGTGCCACTTAGTGTGCATGTGTGACCTTGTGCTCACCTCACCTGTGTTTGTCTGGATTAAGTGGGATATGGACAGAGATTGAACAAGGATCCTTAGGCTTCTAAGGCAAGTGCCTGACCACTAAGCCATCTTTCCAGCCCAAGAGAAACTTCTTTTTTTTTTACATCCCAGTAGTTGAGCCATAAACAGTATTAATAGAAAATGTTGGCCTTGTACTGCTGGTCTCTTACAACCCAGTAGTATACTTAGCATATTTTAAAAAATCAGATGTGAATTTATACTACAGTTAAAGCTTTTGGACTCAAGGATCAGTGACACAGTTATAGTTCCAGCTACTCAAGAGGCTGAGGTAGGATCACTTGAGCCCTAAGATCCAAGATTAGTTTGGGTAGCATTGTCTCTAGTAGGGACAAAGTCATGTAGGATTTCTGACTGTTCCTTACAGGTCAGGAAAAAGAGCTACCTCACAGGTACAAACTCTTGCTAAACAGGCCCCTAGAGACACTCATTTTCGACTGGAAAGAATAACTTGTCAAAACCTCAGCTGACTATCCAAGGCTCACTGATACTGGGACCAGTTCAGTCACTGTTAGTTTGGGAGTCTTACTGTACCTGCTAAAATCTACAGAGTCAATGTTAAGTTTGGTTATTATCAGTTACTAATTTTTTGTTTTGTTTTGTTTTGTTTTTCGAGGTAGGGTCTCACTGTAGCTCCGGCGGACCTGGAATTCACTATGTAGTCTCAGGGTGGCCTCGAACTCATGGCGATCCTCCTACCTCTGCCTCCCGAGTGCTGCGATTAAAGGTGTGCACCACCACGCCTGCCTCAGTTACTAATTTTTAAAAAGAAATTATGTGTGTGTGCATGGGGGTATGTGTCAAGGTTAGAGGACAATTTTTAGGTATCTTCTGTAAATGAACTGCCAGACTGCAAATGAATGTCAGACCAGCTGGCCTGTGAGTGTCCAGCTTTATATGGGTGTTGGGGAATTCAGTATGGCAGGGTTTGCAAGCAAGTGCCTTTATCTGCTGCACCATCTCCTCAGCTCCCAGTTACTAACTTAAAAAAAAATTATTGGGCCAGGCGTGGTGGCGCACGCCTTTAATCCGAGCACTCGGGAGGCAGAGGTAGAAGGATCACCGTGAGTTCGAGGCCACCCTGAGACTACATAGTGAATTCCAGGTCAGCCTGGACTAGAGTGAGACCCTACCTTGCAAAACCATATATATATATATATATATATTTTTTTTTTTTTTTACACATATGTATGGGTGGGTCATTGTTGCCACTGTAAATGAATGCCAGGTATTTGGGCCACCTTTTGTTGTTGTTTGCACTTAGCTGAAGTAAATCCATTTCTGGCTTCAAAACATTTACTTCATACCTCCCAGACAGTTAAACTTAATGTTCTAGTTATTCTAAACAGACAATGGGTTTTAAATATTTTCAAGTGGCCCGAGTTCACAGCTAGCATCTTGTACTTTTGGGAACATGAACATTTACCTTCGAATCGCTCTGAAGGTGCTGCATTGTCGGCTTGAGGTACTACTCCATGTTCTTTCTTAAACTTATCAAAGGCCTTTTTGTTAATGTCATCTTTTTGATGAGGGTCTAAGAAATGAGAAAAAAATACATTAACAGATTAACTCAGTCTTACATTAAATTGCATAAATTATTTAATATTATGTATCCAAAGTCACAAATTGTTTTCTGAAAATTAACTCACCAAGTTTTTGGAGACTCTTAGCTTTACCAATAACATCCTTGGCAGTTCTCTTGATGCCAGACGAAGAATGTATGTTCATGTAATTAGCAATAACTTCCCATCTAGAAACCAGTAGGAATAATAAAAAACTATTATATTTTTACTGCATAAAGATTAGTTATAAGATTTATAGGAATGAGCTCTAAAGCGGACTAATTATGCTACAAATCTACATTACTACTACCTGAACTGTTTACTTAAACATTAAGTCAACCACCCATAATCATGTTAAGTAAAAATCCAGACATAAATAAAACCACACATTGGTTTCCTCTGCCAGTTTAGCACATCCTTGAAAAGGAGAAATCACTGAAAACAGCCTTAGTTTGCTTATCTAGAGAATGAGGGTGGCCGGATCTCTGAGTCTGAAACCCAGCTGTTGAAGTTATCTCAGTTTGAGGTGGGATGCAAGAAATAAAGAAGACTGCAAAAGGGAAACTACAGGGCACAAGACAAGACTGTGTCCCTTCTTAACAAGCTGTGATGGACTCAGCCGATGTAACACTTAAGGCTTAGGTCTTTTTATTTTTAATTAATTAATTAATTAATTAATTAATTAATTTGAGAGAGAGAGATAAGAAATAGGCAGGGAGAGAGAGAATGGCAGGGCCAGGGCTTCCAGCCACTGCAAACAAACTCCAGATGCATGTGCTCCCTTGTGCATCTGGCTTATGTGGGTCCTGGAGAATAGAGCCTTGAACCGGGGTCCTTAGGCTTCATGGGCAAGCGTTTAACTGCTAAGCCATTTCTCCAGCCCAAGGCTTAGATCTTATATCTTCATTCCCTGAGAAACTGATGAAGCATCTTGCTATGCACATGCATAGCTGGTGGCAGAATGGATAGGTCAAGCAAGTTCAGAATGTGCCTTGCTTTTCACATTTTTGCTATGGCCCAGTCTCTGTAGATTGCAAGTTCTGTCATAACTGATGCTTGTACCTGGCTCTCTGTGTACATTATCTCCAGCCCACATTGAAAACTCATGAAAACCAGTACCTTGAGTTCGTTCCAGCAGGGAAGAGATTCACAGCTTTAATTAGTAATTGCAGGTCATCTTCTGACCAAGTTTTACTGCCACTCCCACTCCCACCAGTTGACTTCTCTGCGTTCTTAGATGCTTGTCGCATTCGAGCCTCTGCTTCCTCTTCTTTCTCTTTCCTAATTTGCTCATTTATTTCTTCTATCTACACAAATACAGTAAGTCAGAGAATTATAGCATTCTGCTCCCTACACTCCCTTTCTGGCTGGGGCTTTGAGGTCCTCTCATCATCCGTACTTGGAACCCTATATTGTCCCCAAAGATGAACCCCATAACTGTCATCAGCTGGCGCATAAGTCTGCTTGAGGAATCAAGAGCCACTCACAGCCTGACCTGCCCCTGGACACTAGTTGGCGAAACTCTCGGTAGTTCACAAACAAAATGACTTCAAATCAACCAATCTTTCAGAGAGAGAGAGAGGAGGAGGAGGGAGGGATGAAGGGAGGAAAGGAGGCAGATAGAGAATGGGCATGCCACCTTGTGCATCTGGCTTATGTGAATACTGGGGAATTGAACCTGGGTCCTTAGGCTTTACAGGCAAAAACCTTAACTGCCAAGCCATCTCTCTAGCCCCTCAAATCTTTAAACTCATATCAACTCTTTCTCTTTCTTTCTTTCTTTCTTTCTTTCTTTCTTTCTTTCTTTTTTTGTCTTTTGGTTCTTTTCTTTTTTTGGTTTTTTGAGGTAGGGTCTTACTCTAGCACAGGCTGGGAATTCACTGTCGGCTCAGGGTGGCATTGAACTCTCAGTGATCTCCTACCTCTACCTCCTCAGTGCTGGGATTAAAGGCGTGTGTCACCACACCCGGCTCACTCATTTATTTTCCACAAAATAGTCAAGGTACAGGAAAGTGGTCCCCATTTTATCTCAAAATTTTACTGTTCACATTGTTCCTTCTTCAAATATGCACTAAGAAACCTTTATATGACCTAGATGAAGGTCACCTTTGACTGTTCCTCTTTAACCCCTTCAAGTCCACATTCTTAGTCCACATTCTTACAGTGAGAGTAACTAGTTACTTCATCTGAGGTATCCTGTCCACCATACAGTGATGGATGTTCTGCTAACTAAAAGATCTTCAGGTGAAGATCTCCCCAGCCCCCAACTACCTTTTCTGCAAAGGGACTCCCTGGCCTGGAGCTCACCAAGTAGACTAGTGGGTCTGTGTGGCCAGCAAGCCCCAAGGATAAATGCTATCTGGGCTTTACCAGTGCTATGATTATTCCATACTTGGCTTATTTTATGTGGGGATCAAACTAAGGTCCTCTTGCTTACGTGGCAAGCACTTTACTAAACAGGACTATCTGTCTCCTGAGCCCTAACCTGGCTTAATTTCTCAATCCTCCTCTTTCTCTGTAACTTCCTACTCCTACTAGGTCACACATTTCTCAACTTACTTTTTTTTAATGCAAGAGTGAGAGAAGAGAATTGGTGCACCAGGGCCTCTAGCCACTATAATTGAACTCCAGGCATACGTGCCACCTAGTGTGCATGTGCGACCTTGTGCATTTGTGTCTGGCTTACGTGGGAACTGGAGAGTCAAACTTGGGTCCTTAGGCTTCGCAGGCAAGCACCTTAAATACTAAGCCGTCTCTCTAGCCCTCAACTTTGATTTTCATGATGGCCTACCAAGACTAGTTCAGACCTTTTACTGAACCTTCCTTGATTCCTCAGGTGTGGAATTGGTCCTTCCTATTTAGATGGGCCCTCCATCTTTTGGTCTTTTCTGCATAACTTCACTGAATTCCTTTGGGGCAACAGTAGCATTAGGCATTTATTCAAAACACCTGGCACGAATACACACACACACACACACACACACACACACACACACACACCCTAAGGACTGTATATGTATTAGATACATACATACTAATATTTCTTATTGAATTCAGTTTCCAGTCCTACCTAGTTCCTCATTTACAAAATAAAAGGCATACACAGAATAAATATATTTCTTTTGGTTACAAATGTTAAGCCTATGAAAATACTCAGGGAGGGCTGGAGAAGATGGCTTAGTGGTTAAGGCGTTTGCCTGCAATGCCAAAGGACCCGGGTTCAATTCCCTAGTACCCACATAAGCCAGATGCACAAGGGGGCACTCACGTCTGGAGTTTGTTTGCAGTGGCTGGAGGCCCTGGCAACCCATTCTCTCAATCAAATAAATAAACAAGTAAAAACGGGCTGGAGAAATGGTTTAGTGGATAAGGTGCTTGCCTGTGAAGCCTAAGGCCCCAGGTTCGATTCCTCAGTACCCACATAAGCCTGATGCACAAGATGGCACATGCATCTGGAGTTTGTCTGCAGTGGCTAGAGGCCCTGGTATGCCCATTTTTTCTCTGTCAAATAAATTTTTTTTTAAAAAACCATAACTAATGTGCCAGGTACCAAAAAATCAACCACTATACATGGTTAAAAACAGATACAAGGGCTGGAGAGATGGCTTAGTGGGTAAGACATTTGCTGGCAAAGCCAAAGGACCCAGGTTTGATTCCCCAGTACCTGTTTAAAACCAGATGCATAAGGTGGTGCATGCATCTGGAGTTTGCAGTGGCTGGGGGCCCTGACATGCCCATTCTCTCTGCCTCTTTCTCAAATAAAGTATTAAAAATATACTAAGTTCAATTTAAACAAAACATAATCGAGACACAGAAAAATCAGACCTTTTATCTTTTATGACCTATATATGAGGTGAAGAAATAGTGACTGAATGGCAAATAAAAGCAGGAGGATACTTCTCTAGTACCTGCTTTTCCAGAGCAGTCTTTCCTCCTTCTTTTGTAGACGATGTGAGCACTTCATTCAAGCTCTGTAAACTAAGGACAAGGGATGAGGACTGGGGAACAGAGCTCTGTGGCATAGCTCTTGATAGCATGTACAAAGCCTTGGGCCCCACTGCTAAGCACCTCAAAGGAGGTGAAGGGCTCGGGCTCGGGGTGAAGGAGGGAAGAAACTTTACCCAGATTCCAACAGTGGGTGTCAGGAGCAGTTCCACAGGCATACCTTGTTAGATCAAGCCGATCACAGAGTTTTTCCACTTCTTCCATCATTTTAACTCGCTCTGCCTCACTGTCTGAAAAGTGATTCCACATCTAGAAGAAACACAAGCACTTCATCTTGTATTTGTCAACACTCAAAAACACATCCACATACATCAACACAGTAACAAAGCACGAGCTTTCCAAGAGACTTCAGATGTGAATGTCCACAATGTCCTCGCTTGCTCGCCTAATCCATGGGATATGGTTCCCTCTATAATCTCAATGCTTCTTTCACTGCTGACACTCCCCAAAGCTTACAAAAGTATTCGTTTTCCTCCTGCTGTCACTTCGCAAGCTTCTCTCTTCTAACAGTACCCTAGGTGCTGGTGTTTGCTAGGGCCCCATCCTCGACCCTACTCCATCTATACTTTCCCAGGGAAAGGTCATCTACTTGCATGATTTCTACTGCCATCAAGATGTGGATGACAGTCTAAGAATCCTGCTCTTAAACTCTACACTTACATAGCCTGAGGACCCCTACAAGTTCATTCTGTCCTAAACCCGTCCCATCACTTTCCCTCAGTCTCCTTTTCCTTCTTTTCTGTCTTCTCCTTCAATAAGTCATTCATGCAGTACTCCATATACAAGAAACCAAGGCATATGTAAACCTCACTTTTCCTCTTACTTCCACCACAGAATCTGGACCAAGAGGTATAGTCCATGCTACTTCCTAAATATCTTCATTTCAGCTCGTATTTTTGTTCCCACTATCTCTGTCTTAGCTAGGATAACAATACTTCCTAATCTGGATTGTGACAAAGGACTCATTTGGAGACCAAGACAAAATTGGTCTTTTTGACTCTAGTATTCTGAGTAACCAAAACCAATTGAGGATCATGTTTCAAGTCTGGCATACTATCAGTGAGAAAAGTGAGGAACCAATGTGTTAACGTTACTTTCCTAATGTCCCACAGCTATGTGGCTAGTTCAAGGTCAGCTTAAGCTATGTGAGATCATGTCTTAAAAAAAAATTAAAGACCTAACGTGGAGAAATAACTGAAGGCTTTGTATTTTTGCATTGACCTTATTTGGACCCTAATTTATTTAGTTAAAAAATGAGCCGGTGTTGGTGGTGCACGTCTTTAATCCCAGCACTTGGGAGGCAGAGGTAGGAGGACTGCCAAGAGTTTGAGGCCACTCTGAGACTACAAAGTAAATTCCAGGTCAGCCTAAGCTAGAGTGAGACCCTACCTCAGAAACGAAAAAAAATAAATAAATAAAATTAAAAAAAAAAATGAGGCCGGGCATGGTGGCACACCCCTTTAATCCCAGCACTTGGGAGGCAGAAGTAGGAGGATTGCCACGAGTTGGAGGCCACTCTGAGACTACATAGACTACATAGTGATTTCCAGGTCAGCCTGGGCTAGGGTAAGACCCTACCTCTAAAAACAAAAACAAAAAAACAAAAAAAAAACCCCACAAAGATACTTTTGAGATTTGAATATGGACTAGGCATCAGAATATTATATTTTTGGTTTGGTAATGACATGAGAAAAAAATATATGTTTATATGTGTGTGTAAATAATTTGAGACAGAGAGAGAGAAAGAAAGAAGCAGCTAGAGAGTAAGAATGAGTTATGGACGTTCCAAGGCCTCCTGCCACTGCAAGCCAACTACAGACACAGGCACCATTTTGTGCACCTGGCTTTATGAGGATAGTGGGGAATTGAACCCAGGATATCAGACTTGTAAGTAAGTGTCTTTAACTGCTGAGCCATCTCTCCAGCCTGAGAATATTTTAAAAAATATTTTATTTTAATTAATTTATTTATTTAAGAGAGAGGGAGGGGGGAGAGAGAGAGAAAGAGGCAGATAGAAAGAGAGAATGGGCACAACAGCCAGGGTCTCTAGCCCCTGCAAGCAAACTCCAGATGCATGCTCCCCCTTGTAAATCTGGCTTATGTGGGTCCTGGGGAATCAAACCACAGGGTCCTTAGGCTTCGCAAGCAAATGCCTTAACTGCTAAGTCATTTCTCCAGCCCATGAGAATATATTTTTTTTAAGTTTTATTTACTCGTATGTGTTTGTGTGCATGCGTACACAGATGGATGCACCAAGGGTCTCTTGCCATTGCAAACAAATGCCCATCTGGCTTTACATGGATGGCTGGGGAATTGAACCTCGGAGTAGGTTTTGCCAGGCAAGCGTCTTTAACTGCTAAACCATTCCTCCAGCCCCTGGCATGGTTAAAAACAAAAAACAAAAAATTCAGGGTTGGATACTGGAATTTACACACATGAAATAAAAAAAATTAGCTTAAAAACAAATTTATGACAGGTGTAATGTATATACCTATAACCCCAGCACTTGGGAGGTAGAGGCAGGAGAAGCAGGAGCTTAAAGTCACCTTTAGAACACAGCATGTTCAAAGTGTGGGCTACATGAAACCCTGGCCCCCCAAACCCAACCAAATCAAATCAAATCAAATCCTCAGATTTACACTGGAAGATAAAATGTTTATGTTAATTACATTTGCATAATATAAGAGGACCTTTTTGAGCATGTTTGTGTACAGTAGGTATGATGTGGACATGTGTGTGTGGTGTATGCATAAGAGTATAGATGTGGTGCCCCATAGGTACATATAGAGGCCAGAGGATGTCCCTCTCCACTGCTCATCCACTCGTTTCCTTGAGACATAGTCTCTTCACTGATTTGGGGGCTTGCCATTTTTGTGAGCCTCAATGATTCTCTGATCTCTGTTATAGTTATGTGTGGCCATACCCAGATGCTTACGTCCATTCTGGGGGAATTGAAGTCAGGTGTTCTCACATCCCTTCAGGCTCTTACATTTGGGCAAGAAGTCCTCTTATTTACCTAGCCTAGTATTTTGTCTGAACAGTATGACATACCTTGCATGTATTTCGAAGTTTTTGTCTTTCCTTCTTAATGGCTTTTTTCTGGATATCTTTTTCTTTCTTTGCCAATAATGCTTGCTGTCTAACTTCCTCTTCTTCTTTCTCCTTAGCCAACCGAGCAGCTTCTAATTCAGCTTGTCTTTGCTTCAAAAGGCATGAGCAAAATCATCTTAATAATTACAACTTCTAAATGCTCTACAGTCATTAAAAATTCACTTTCAGTAGTTTAAGTATTCGAAGAGTGACATTAACTAGTAGAGTGAAGGTTACAGACAGTTGGAGAAATTCCACACTTAACAGAAAATGTAAAACAGATTCATTAGAAATAAATAGAGTTATTAAAAGAATCCACATGACTTCATGTTTTGTGAAAAATAATTAACTTTTTTTGTTTTTTCGAGGTATGGTCTCACTTTCTAGCCCAGGCTGGAATTCACTATGTAGTCTCAGGGTGGCCTCCACAGTGATTCTCCTACCTCTGCCTCCGCCTCCTGAGTGCTGGGATTAAAGGCTTCTAACTAATTCTCTAAGATTCACACACCAGCTGGTTGTGTGATGGCTCAAGCCTGTAATCCCAGCACTCAGAAGGCTGAGGCAGGAGAATTGCTGTGTATTTGAGACCAGCCTGGACAACAAAGTGAGATCTTATCTCAAAAAAAAAAAAAAAAATCAGTCATGCACAGCAGTGCCCAATTATCTATTACTCTTGTCTTTTTTTTTTTGTTTTTTGTTTTTGAGGTAGGGTCTCACTCTAGCCCAGGCTGACCTGGAATTCACTATGTAGTCTTAGGATGGCCTTGAACTCATGTCAACCCTCTTACCTCCCCCCCACCCAGTACTGGGATTAAAGGCATGTGCCACTACACCCAGCTTCAGATTATTCTTTTTTTTTCCCCTTGGTTTTTCAAGGTAGAGTCTCACTCTCTAGTCCAGGCTGACTTGGAATTCACTATGTAGTCTCAGGGTGGCCTCAAACTCAGTGATCTTCCTACCTCTGCCTCCCGAGTGCTGGGACTACAGGCATGTGCCACCACGACTGGCTAGATTATTCTTAAAAGCAAACAAACAAGTGTAAAGATTACAGACCCTTCACATCCAACTTCATCAAGTCTATTTTACCTTTTCTTTAGCTTCCTGCTCCTTCCGTTTTGCTTCTGCTTTTGCTTTCTTTTCTGCTTCTTTCTTGGCTTTTTCTTCTTCCTTAAATTTTTTTATCCTTGGATCACAGCTGTAAGCATTGTCTACCAAAAAAAAAAAAAGTTAATCTTTTAAATTTCTAACATTTATAGAATCTTCTTTCTTTTCTTTCTCTCTCTCTCTCTCCCCCCTTTTACTTTCTCTCTCTTTTTTTAATTGAATTTTATTTTATTTATTTATGAGAGAGAGAAAGAGGGTGAGGGAACAAGATAATGGGCACGCCAGAGCCTTCAGCCACTGCAAATGAATTTCAGATGCATGTGTCACCTTGTGCATCTGGCTTACATGGGCCCTGGGGAATTAAACCTGGGTCTTATGGCTTTGTAGGCAAGTGCCTTAACTGCCAAACCATTCTTCCAGACCTCCTTTTCTTTTTGTTATTGCTTTGAGGTAGGGTTTCACTCTAGCCCAGGCTGACCTGGAATTCACTATGTAGTCTCAGGCTGGCCTTGAACTCACAGTGATTCTCCTACCTCAGCTTCCCAAGTGCTGAGATTAAAGGCATGTGCCACACCTGACTTAAGACCTTAAAACACACACACACACACACACACACACACACACACACACACACACACACACACAATTATACTTACCAACTAATGTTCTTATTCTGTTCATTTCTTCTTTTTTCCTTTGTGCTCTTGTTGCTCTGTTCTGCTTTTCAATCCATCTCCTCTCATCACGACTGTAAGGGACAGAATAAAATATTCAAATCCGACTGATGCTTACCAGTGACTATGAGAAAAGGCACTGTTTTACAAATTCATATGTAAATATCTTAGAAGATTAAAATGCTACGCCACACTATCATTAAAAAGCTGGGCATTAGCCGGGTGTGGTGGTGCACGCCGTTAATTCCAGAACTCGGGAGGCAGAGGTAGGAGGATCACTGTGAGTTTGAGGCCACCACGAGACTACACAGTGAATTCCAGGTTAGCCTGGGTTAGAGTGAGACCCTACCTCTAAAAACCAAAATAATAATAAAAAAATTTTTTTAAAGTGACTCTAGGACTGGAGATATGGCTCAGCAGTTGAAGGTGCTTGCTTGCAAAGAAAGCCTGATGGCTTGGGTGTGAGTCCCCAGTACCCACATACAGCCAGATTTACAGAGTGGTGTATGTATCTGGAGTTTGTGTAGAGTGGCAGGAGGCTCTGGTGTACCCATTCTCTCTGTTTTAAGAGCTTTGTTGGGGAGGGGGGAGTGTCACTGTGACAGTGTTTGCATAGCATGCATGAAGCCCTACCTTAGTCTTAGCATCACACACCAAAAAATTTGGCATATATTTTTATCAAAACAAAAACATCAAAGAACTAAATAAGTGTGTCTCTTTATTAAAGATTTATATATACATACCATTCTGCTTTTTCTTTTTCTTCTTCATCTAAATATGAAAATTCTCTCCAGGAATCAAAATTATACCTAATACAGATAGAAGTGAAATCAAGACACAATTGAAAAGAAGAACCCTTTTATAGTTACATTAAATACATGCAATTTTCTTTTTAAAGTAATGGCAAATAAATAAGTTTGTTTCAGTGCATCCTTTTCCCTCCTTTTCGTATGAAACCAACACTATGCTAAAAGTCCTCACTGTCACCTGCTTTTTAAAAATGACATGGTGGCACACGCCTTTAATCCCAGCACTCAGGAGGCAGACGTAGGAGGAGCACGTGAGTTCAAGGCCATCCTGAGACTACATAGTGAATTCCAGGTCAGCCTGGAGCTAGAGTGAGACTATACCTCAAAAATCCAAAAATAAAATAAAAATGATACTGCATGGGGCTGGAGAGATGGCTTAGCGGTTAAGGTGTTTGCCTGTGAAGCCAAAGGACCCACGTAGTCCAGATGCACAGGGTGACCCATGTGTCTAGAGTTCACTTGCAGCAGCTGAAGGCCCTGGCACACCCGTCCCCCCCCCAAATAAATAAAATGATACTGCCTTTGGTATGAATGTAAAATACTCTCACTGCAACTATGTCACAGCTCCCAGACTGAGGAGACGGCTCAGCAGTTAAAGGTGTTTGCATGCAAATCCTGGCAGCCTGGGTTCAGTTCGACCAGTACCCAGTGTGTGCATACTTCTGGAATGCATGTGCAGAAGCAGAGGCCCTCACACACCCATCCTCTTTTTCTCCCTCTCATAAATAAATAAAAAATTAAGAATAAAATTCACAGCCTCTTGATATATCTCTTCTCTCTCAGGTTTCTGTCTGGCCAAGAATTTGTTGAGGTTTCCCTTGCCTTCATGTTCACTACTATCAAGTCTTAAGATGACTTTAAGTAATGGTTATCTTACTTTTCATTTGTCCTCTGAATCTGAAATCTACTCCAACTGCTAGAACTAAATCTTATTTTTTTCCTGCAGTGATTTTCTAAATTTCTATATTTAACTTTTCTTTTATGATAGAACAAGAGAAAGAGAGAGAATATGAATTGGCACGCCAGGGCCTCTACCCACTGCAACCCAACTCCAGGCATGTGTACCATGTTGTGCCCATGTGTGACCCTGCACACTTGTGTCACCTTGTGCTTCTGGCTTACATGTGATCTGGAGGGTTGAACACAGGTCTGTAGGCTTCGCAGGCAAGTGCTTTAACTGCTAAGCCATCTCTCCAGCCCTGCATTTGACTTTTAATGAAAACAACACACTGTGTACACAATGAGGTAGCTATGTTACTGCATCAGAGCCAACAAGCACTGCTCCCTCAAGAACTCCGTTCCTTTATTTTTCTTCTTTTTTGTTTCTCGAGGTAGGGTCTCGCTTTAGCCCAGGCTGATCTGGAATTCACTCAATTACTTTAAAGACAGTTTGATGAATGTGTTTATTTTTCATTCAACTTTAATTTTCATATTTTAATGCTAGAGGGTACTTGGTACCAATAATCCATTAACAGAAAACTGATAAAAAAAATCATAAAAGCCAAGTATCACATAGAAGATATACACATTACATGAAAACTTATTTATGAACAGTTTTGTTCAGTAAAGGTTTTCCAATTCAATTAATCTCAACTGATGAACAATCAAGTATGTATTAAATATTTGCCTTACAAACAGGACAGCATCATGGTAGTGTAGGCACTTACCAAAAAGAATAAAATGCATCTACATCTTCAAATGATGAATTCATATCACCAAGTTTAGGAACATTTTTTTTATTTGACCACCTGAAATATTAAAAAAAATAAATTTGACTCAAAACTTTTGGACATATTGTGAGTGGTAGCACACACCTGTAATCTCCCCTTTCACTTCTGTTATTAAATTTAACAACAGGTTTAAGTCCTCAATGACAACTACTTTTATTTTAATTTGACAGAGAAGGTGGGGGAGAGAATGGATGTGCCAGGGCCTCCAGCCACTGCAGATGAACTCCAGACGCATGCGCTCCCTTGTGCATCTGGCTAACATGGGTCCTGGGGAATTGAACCTGGGTCCTTTGGTTTTGCAGGCAAACGCCTTAACCGCTAAGCCATCCCTCCAGCCCAACAACTACTTTTTTTAAAAAAATGACATTGACCTATACAACACTTGTACAATAGGGGAAAAATGATGACATCAAAATAGAAGAGAGACCAGTTGGAAAGATGGGATTCAGGGAAGGAGGGATTCTGGAGGAGGAAAAGGGAGGGTGGCAGGAGGGGATTTGATCATGTATATTATCTATATTTATGGAAGTTATCAATAAAAATTTTTAAACTTTTAAAAAAGTTTAATTATTTGAGGGAGAGAAGGAAAGAGAGAGAGAGAGAGAGAGAGAGAGAGTGAGTGAGTGAACGGGCACACAGGGCCTTCAGCCACTGCAAACGAACTCCAGATGCATGCACCCCCTTGTGCATCTGGCTTACATGGGTCCTGGAGAGTTGAACAGGGATCCTTTGGCTTTGCAGGTAAATACCTTAACCGCTAAGCCATCTCTCCAGACCAATTAAAAAAATAAAAAATAAATAAATAAATAAATAACATTGGGATCTAGGGAAATAGCTCAGCAGTTAAAGGTAGTTTCTTGCAAAGTCTGCAGGCCCATGTAAAGCCAGACTCACAAAGTGGCTCATGTGTCTGGATTTCATTTGCAGCAGCAACAGGTCTTTGTGTGCCCATACTCACACACTCTCTCTTGTAAATAAATAAATAAGATGAAAATAAAAATGACATTGCATTTGGCTGAGGCAAAAGTATTACCAAAAGATGAAGGCCAGCCTGGGCTTCATTGTGAGATGCTGTCTCACAAAAAACACAATGGGTTGGAGAGATGGCTCAGTGGTTAAGGCACAGGCCTGCAAAGCCTAAGGACCCCTGTTCAATTCTCCAGTTCCCACATAAGCTAGATATACATGGTCGTGCATGCAACTGGAGTTTGTTTGCAGTGGCTAGAAGCCCTGGCGCACCCATTCATTCTCATTCTCTCGCTCTCGCTCTCTGTCTCAAATAAATAAATAAATAAAATATTAAAAACCAAAACAGATAAAAATTTGCACAAGAGCTCACCCGACAATGTTCATTAGAAACAACACTCCACACCCTGCCCCACTTTTTAACCTCTATGACCACAAGTTGGAGCCAGAAGCTCAGCAATGGGGTATGAAGGACCAGCTGGCTGGGAGATGGCAAGAAACAATTTAACCACTGGGTCTTTTCCAGTACTGTATGTCTGTTTGTTTGTTTTTCGAGGCAGGATTTCCCTCTAGTCCAGGCTGACCTGAAATTCATTATGTAGTCCCAGGGTGGCCTCGAACTCACAGTGATCCTCCTACCTCTGCAAGACCACTTGTCCTGCTTCCTAGATTGGCATTACAGGAATGGGAGGCCTATGCACTTCAATAATGTTAATATATGTACAGAGAAAATAAATTGTCACCACCTCTCGGCTTATAGCCAGACTTCTAGACTTAGCACTTCATCCTTACATGTGCAAAGGACCTGGTGGCTTTTGTTCATTCATGTACTCTACACATACACCACATCTTTTAAACCACTGTCAGTGCTGTCAATGAAACAATTATCAGGGACTGGGATGAAACTCAGTGGGTAGAGTGAGTGCTTTCTGAGCATGCGAGAAACCCTGTGTTTCATCTGCAGCACCATATAAACCAGGCCTGTAATCCCAGCACTTGGGAGGCAGAGGCAAGAGGATCAGAAGTTCAAAGTTATCCTCTGCTACTTAATAAATAACATTGGGATCTAGGGAAATAGCTCAGCAGTTAAAGGTAGTTTCTTGCAAAGTCTGCAGGCCCATGTAAAGCCAGACTCACAAAGTGGCTCATGTGTCTGGATTTCATTTGCAGCAGCAACAGGTCTTTGTGTGCCCATACGCACACACTCTCTCTTGTAAATAAATAAGATGAAAATAAAAATGACATTGCATTTGGCTGAGGCAAAAGTATTACCAAAAGATGAAGGCCAGCCTGGGCTTCATTGTGAGATGCTGTCTCACAAAAAACACAATGGGTTGGAGAGATGGCTCAGTGGTTAAGGCACAGGCCTGCAAAGCCTAAGGACCCCTGTTCAATTCTCCAGTTCCCACATAAGCTAGATATACATGGTCGTGCATGCAACTGGAGTTTGTTTGCAGTGGCTAGAAGCCCTGGCGCACCCATTCATTCTCATTCTCTCGCTCTCTGTCTCAAATAAATAAATAAAATATTAAAAACCAAAACAGATAAAAATTTGCACAAGAGCTCACCCGACAATGTTCATTAGAAACAACACTCCACACCCTGCCCCACTTTTTAACCTCTATGACCACAAGTTGGAGCCAGAAGCTCAGCAATGGGGTATGAAGGACCAGCTGGCTGGGAGATGGCAAGAAACAATTTAACCACTGGGTCTTTTCCAGTACTGTATGTCTGTTTGTTTGGTTTTCGAGGCAGGATTTCCCTCTAGTCCAGGCTGACCTGAAATTCATTATGTAGTCCCAGGGTGGCCTCGAACTCACAGTGATCCTCCTACCTCTGCAAGACCACTTGTCCTGCTTCCTAGATTGGCATCACAGGAATGGGAGGCCTATGCACTTCAATAATGTTAATATATGTACAGAGAAAATAAATTGTCACCACCTCTCGGCTTATAGCCAGACTTCTAGACTTAGCACTTCATCCTTACATGTGCAAAGGACCTGGTGGCTTTTGTTCATTCATGTACTCTACACATACACCACATCTTTTAAACCACTGTCAGTGCTGTCATGAAACAATTATCAGGGACTGGGATGTAACTCAGTGGGTAGAGTGAGTGCTTTCTGAGCATGCGAGAAACCCTGTGTTTCATCTGCAGCACCATATAAACCAGGCCTGTAATCCCAGCACTTGGGAGGCAGAGGCAAGAGGATCAGAAGTTCAAAGTTATCCTCTGCTACTTAATAGCCACTCATAGGGATACATCTCAGAAACGAAACAGATAGGGCTGGAGAAACGTGCCAGCACACAACCCCTCCCACCCCCGCACGCGCACACAAAGCTGGGCGTGGTGGTACACTCCTTTAATGCCTGGCACTTGAGAGGCTGAGGTAGGAGGATCACCGTGAGTTTGAGGCCACTCTAAGACTACATAGTGAATTTCAGGTCAGCTTGGGCTAGAGTGAAATCCTTGAAAAACCGAAAAAAAAAAAAAAAAAAAGTTGGGCATGGTGGCGCATGACTTTAATCCCAGCACTCGGGAGGCAGAGGTAGGAGGACCTTCAGACTACCTTGAGTTTGAGGCCACCCTGAGACTACGTGGAGAATTCCAGGTCAGCCTGGGCTAGAGTGAGACCCTACCTTGACAAATCAAAAAAGAAAAAAAAAGAAAAAAGAAAGGAACTTACTGTCACCTAAGTATTAGTATTACAGGATATGAAGTCAGACTTAATTTATTATTTATTTAAATATTTATTGGACAGAGAGAGAGAGAGAGAATGGGTGCGCCAGGGCCTCTAGCCACTGCAAATGAACTCCAGATGCATGTGAATCCCTTGTGCATATAGCTTACGTGGGTCCTGGGGAATCAAACCTGGGTCTTTTGGCTTGGCAGGCAAACACCTTAACCACTAAGCCATCCCTCCAGCCCTATTTATTTATTTTTCTTCAAAGTAGGGTTTCACTCTAGCTCAGGCTGACCTGGAATTCACTATGTAGTCTCAGGGTGGCTTTGAACTCACAGCAATCCTCCTACCTCTACCTCCCAAGTGCTGGGATTAAAGGTGTGTACCACCATGCCTGGCTTATTATTTATTTATTTTTAATTTAAAAAAAAGCCAGGTATGTATTTAATTCCAGCACTTATGAAGCAGAGGTAGTAGGATCACTGTGAGTTCAAGGCCAACCTGAGACTACATAGTGAATTCCAGGTTAGCCTGGGCTAGAGCAACCCTGTCTCACCGCACCCCGCAATTATTTATTTGCAAGCAGATAGGCAGACAGAGAGAGAGAGAATGAGAATATGAATGGGCACACTAGAGCCTCCAGCCACTGCAAAACAACCCAAGATGCATGTGCCATTTTGTGCGCCTGGCTTTATGTAGGTCTTAGGAACCAAACCTGGGCCCTTGGCTTTGCAGGGAAGTGCCTTAAGCTGCTAAGTCATCTCTCCAGCCCTTATTTTTGAGACAGGGTCTAGATATGTACTCTAACTTGGCTTATGAACTGTAAAGGAATTTTGTTAGGGAAAGGCAACAATGAAGTTCACCTAAACGGCTCAATGTTGTAAAGAAGAAAGAAGGAAAACCGGTGGAAATATATTATAAACAAAACTTAACACTGAAGACAGTAGAAGCCTGGAGGGACAGAAAAGCCACTAGAGCATTCTCATCAAAAAGGGGGCACTTTAACTCACCTGGAATTCCTCTCAAACACTGGTGAAAACACTTCAAAGAAGTTTTCCTTTGCTTCACTTTTAGAAGGAACGGAGTTATCGAAAGTAGGATCTACACTGTTAAATGCTCGTCTTTTCACTGGATCAGATAACATTTCATAGGCTGAGAAAGAATATTTATTTATTTATGAATGTGGGGAAGAGACAGAGATAAAGAGGCACATAGAATGGGCACACTAGGGCCTCCTGCCACTGCAAATAAACTCCAGACCCATGGGCTGCTTAGGCATCTGGGTTTACGTGGGTACTGGGAAATCAAATCCGGGGCTATCAATAGGCTTTGCAAGCAAGTCCCTTTAACCACTGAGCCAGCTCTCCAGGCTTTGATCAATTCTTTTCTATGAGAAAATAAATACTCGCTGCAGAAGAGTACTTTGGGTTTGATCACTAACCTCTCTCTCTCACACAGACACACATGAAGAGAAATGAAACAAAAATATCTCCTAAAACTTACCACATTTTTAAAAAGGACTTATTTATTTATTTGCAAGCAGAAAGAGACAGAGATAGGAGACAAAGAGACAGAGAATGGGAATTCCAGGGCCTGTCGCCACTGCAAATGAACTCCAGATGCATGTGCTCCTTGAGCATCTGGCTTACGTGGATCCTGGGGAATCGAACATGCATCCTTTGGCTTCGCAGGCAAAAGCCTTAACCACTAAGCCATCTCTCCAGCTCTACTTTTCATAGTTGATAACTTTTATGTTTTTTTTGGGTGGGCAGGATTTAATTTAGGACTCAAGTAGTCAAATAAATTTAATATAATTTACTTAACTCTTATAAGTACTTTTGGTAGACAAGTGACAGAATAATTTTTAAATAATGATTGCTCAGCTGGGTGTGGTGGCTCCTTTTTGAAATCCTAGCACATGAGAGGCTTAGCAGGAAGACTGATGCAAGTTCATGGCCAGCCTGGACTATATAGTATCAAACCAGCTTGGGCTACAGAACAACAACTCCCTCCCCACCTCAAAATACATAAATACTGCTTCAAGAAAGCAGATGGCTGGAGGAAAAACAGCTAAAAATTTTACTGTTGGATCCAAGTTGTAAAAAGCGGAAGGCTCTTGGGCTTCTTGAGCACTGTGTAAGAGTGAGCCAAAGAGGCAATCTGGAGGGGCATCTACCTAAGTATTCAAAAGTGGCATCATACTTGGTGTGGTAAAGTGCTTGCTGTGCAAGCATGAGGGCATGAGTTAAGATCCCCAGTGCACAGGCAAAATGCTGGTTGTGGCAGCAGATGCAAGTGATCACAGGGCTGGGAGGGAGAGACAGGAAGCTTATTAGGACTTGCTGGTTAGCTTGAGCTTTGGGTTCAGTGAGAGACCCTAAAACTATCTAAAAACAGTACATGAGGGCTGGAGAAATGGCTTGGCGGTTAAGGTGTTTCCCAGGTTCAATACCCCAGGACCCACAAAAGCCAGATGCACAAGAGGCACACACATCTGGAGTTTGTTTGCAGTAGCTAGAGGCCCTGGTGCGCCCATTCTCTCTCTCTCTTTTCTTTGTTTGTTTTGTTTTTTTTCGAGGTAGGGTCTTGCTCTAGCCCAGGCTGACCTTGAATTCACTATGTAGTCTCAGGGTGGCCTCGAACTCACAGCGATTCTCCTACCTTTGCCTCCCGAGTGCTAGGATTAAAGGCATGTGCCACCATGCCCAGCATCCATTCTTTCTGTCTCTCTTCTATCTCTCTGCTTGCAAATACATAAATAAAATTTTAAAAATGATCATTTAAAAAAAACCCACAGTAACATGGATGGTGATGCAGTGAGACACTCAACATCGACCTTAGGACCCCCCCCCCAACACACACACAGGTTTACCCACAAACATATGAACACATACACTCAGGTACACCACACACATACACAAATTAAATCACATGTAAGAAAACATTTAGAAGTAGTGGCTACTAAATTCATTTGATTAATGAGGGCATGGCTATGTAAATAGCCATAAGTAACTATGGAATCTATACTATGATTGTAACTACCTTATTTTTAAATACTAGGGATTGAACTCAAGACCCTTCCCATACTAGGCAAGTGTTCTACTGCTGAATTATACTTCCCATCCCAATGAGCTTAAATTAGTAAAACATCTGAGTAACAGTTCAGTTCCACAAAGAACCTGTGATAGCTTAGTGTTCTTATCATTAATCACTTATTCCAGGCTTCAGAGTAGAACCTGAGGAAGGAGAATGAATATAAAGTTCAAGGCCTGTCTGGATTATACTGAGTTCAAGGTTAGTATGGCCAACTTAGTGAGACACTTTCAAAATAAAAGAACATAAGCTGTAGCTCAGTGGTGGGTGCTTACCTGTGTAGGTCCCCAGTACTACACACACAAAATATATGTATATTCATATTTTATTCTTTTTATTTATTTGAGAGAGAAAGAGGTAGATAGAATGGATGAACCAGGGACTCCAGCTACTGCAAATGAATGCCAGATGTGTCACCTTGTGCATCTGGCTTACGTGGGTCCTGGGAATTGAACCAGGGTCCTTTGACTTTGCAGGCAAGCACCTTAACTGCTAAGTCATCTCTCCAGCCCTGTATGGACCTACGTTCGATTCCCCAGTACCCACGTATGCCAGATGCACAAGGTGGTGCCTAAGTCTGGAGTTCCTGTGCAGGTGTAAGAGGCCCTGGTGCACCATTCTCATTCTCTGTGTCTCTCTCCTTCTCATATAAATAAATAAAACATAAAATGTCATGTCACAGTTAAATGACTATTGAGAAAGACCTCTCACCTTTAGTTATACAGGTGAAGTAGTCATTGTCTCCTTCTTTGATTGGCTCGCCAGCGGCTTTCCGCTTGTCTGGGTGATGCTTTAAAACCATTGCTTTGTCTACAAAACAAATCACATTTAGGTCATCAGTTTAGGAATCAAAATAAGGATGAGCTAAATACAGACTATCTCTAAGGTTCTTGTGTTACTCCACCCAAGATGAAAATGCATGCCTTCAATGTGAAGTTACAGAGCCACTAAAATAAGAACAAGTAGCCAAAGTGCTGGCACGCAGACACTTCTTAGTGTGCTGCTGTGTTCTTATATAGGCATTCTGTTCCCTTAAGCATCTGTTGGGGATATATTTAGTCCCCAGCAAAAGCAAAAACCAAAACCAAAGCAAGGGTAGTGGAGGTAGCCCAGTGGTTATAGATACTTGCTTGCAAAACCAGATGCACAATGTGACACGTGCATGTGGAGTTCACTTGCAGCGGGCAAGAGGCCTTGGCGGGCCCATTCTTTGTCTCTCACAAATAAATAAATATTAAAACAAAAAATCCCAAACAAAAAACGTTGAGCCAGGCATGGTGGTGCATGCCTTTAATCCCAGCACTTGGAAGACAGAGGTAAGAGAATCACTGTGAGTTCGAGCCCACCCTGAAACTACATAGTGAATTCCAGGTCAGCCTGGACTAGAGTGAGACCCTACCTGGAAATATCAAAAAACAACAAAACACCTCAAAATTTCTTATTGCCACTGCTTGCTGAATATAGTGTTACATAGATTTATAATACCAAGTAGATTTACAATAATAATAATCATATCCAGTTTTCACTATTATAAACAGTACTAATTTAAATCATTTTGAAAAGAAGCATATTTAAAATTTTTTCGTAACAGGATACATTCAAAGAAGTGAATACCTGTGGTAGTTTGAATGTATGTCCCTCAATTGACTCAGGAGTTTTACTAAAGCTTGGATTTCCAGCTGCCTGGCGGGAAGAGGTGTCATTGGGGGCAGATCCTGGGGTCCAGCCCTAAGGTGTGTTTGGAGGCAGATCTGTTTCCAGCCTAAAGGTGTGCAGAGCCCTGAGCTGACTGGTCCTGATGTTTACGGCCAGGTGTGCCCTTGCTTGTGGTGCTGGCCGTATGGCTGTGTCTCTCTGTTTGGATCTGTGAAAGGGGCCCAGCTTCTGCCATCAATGGAACTTCCCCTGGATCTTTAAGCTTCACATAAATCCCTTCTTCACATACACTGTATCTAGTTTGGAATGAATCCACTAATAAAATTTTCCTTTTTCTTTGTTCTTTCTCTCTCTTTTTTTTGAGGCAGGGTCTCACTGGCCCAGGCTGACCTGGAATTCAGGGTGGCCTCGAATTCATGGTGATCCTCCTACCTCTGCTTCCTGAGTGCTGGGATTAAAGGCGTGTGCCACCATACCTGGTTATTCTTTCTCTTTTTTTGAAGTAGGGTCTCACTCTAGCCCAGGCTGACCTGGAACTCACTCTGTAGCTCCAGGCTGGCCTCAAACTCGTAGCAATCGTCCTACTTCTGCCTCCAAAGTGCTTAGACTAAAGGTGTGTGCCACCATGCCAGGCCATTGATACAATTTTTATTTCTTCCAAAGACCAAAAGATTTTTATTTTATTTTGTTGTCAAGGTAGAGGGTCTCATTCTAGCCCAAGCTGACATAGAATTCACTATAGTGTTTCAGGCTGGCCTCAAACTCACAGTGATCCTCCTAACTCTGCCTCCTGAGTGCTGGGATTAAAGTTATGAGCCACCATGTCCAGCAGAGAGAGGGAATAAATATATGAATGAATGGGAGTGCCAGGGCCTCCAGCTACTGTAAACCAACACATGCATTTGGAGTTTGCAGTGGCTGGAGGCCTGGAGTGCCCATGCTCATTCTCTGTCTGCCTCCCTCTCTCTCTCCCTCTCAAATAAACAAACCAAGCAATAACAACAACAATAATAACAAACCCCCACTAAACTAATCCCTACGCTTTCTCATTAAACACCAGAAATCAAGTGGCTATTTTATAAAGAATGAGGACTGGAAGCCAGGTGTGGTGGCACAAGCCTTTAATCCCAGCACTTGGGAGGCAGAGGTAGGAGGATCGCCATGAGTTTCGAGGCTACCCTGAGACATAGTGAATTCCAGGTCAGCCTGAGCTAGAGTGAGACCCTACCTCGAAAAACTTTAAAAAAAAAAAAAGGGGGTGTTCAAGAGATGGCGTAGCGGTTAAGGCGTTTGCCTGCAAAGCCAAAGGATCCCGGATCAATTCTCCAGAACCCACATAAGCCAGATGCACAAGGGGTGCATGCATCTGGAGTTCGTTTGCAGTAGCTGGAGGCCCTGGCGCACTCATTCTTTCTGCTTCTTTCTCTTTCTCAAATAAATTGTAAAAAAATTATATATATATAAAAAAAAAAAAAGAACGAGGACTGGGATCCCATCATTTTTTTCCACCATGGAAAACTCTTGTCTATGATAACAACAATACAGCATTAAACAAATAACTTTTAGGTGCAGAAAAAAAAATTGCATTGGTGACCAAAGACCAAAAATTATTATCAAGAAATTAAAGTAATAAAACAAGCCTTTCACTAAGAACAGCTGCCCATACTTAAGATTTTATACATACGTATATATATTTTAATATTTTTATTTATTATTTGCAAGCAGAGACAGAAACAGAGAGACAGAAAGAGGGACAGGAGAAAGAGAATAGGCATGCTAGGGTCTCCAGCCCTTGCAAACACATGCACCACCTTGTCCATCTGGCTTATGTGGGCCCTGGGGAATCAAACCCCAGTCATTAGGCTCTGTAGGCAGACAGGTAGGTGCCTTAACCACTGAGTAATCTCTCCAGCACTCCCCCCACACCTTTTTTTATTTATTTTTATTTATTTATTTATTTTAATTATTTTATTATTATTATTATTATTTTTGGAGAGAGACACAGAGAGAGACAGACAGAGAGGGAGAGGGAGACAGATAGAGATGGGCGCGCAAGCAGTCTCTCAGCTGCTATGAATGAAATCTAGATGTGTGCGCCCCCTTGTGGTCAAGTGCGGCATTGCGCCCTTGCCTCACTTTGCATCTGGCTAAACGTGGGACCTGGAGATTGGAACCGGGTTCTTTGGCTTAGCAGGCAGGCGCCTTAACCGCTAAGCCATCTCTCCAGCCCCTTTTTTTTATTTTGAGGTAGGGTCTCGCTCAAGCCCAGGCTGACCTGAAATTCACTATGCAGTCTCAGGCTGGCCTCAAACTCACAGCAATTCTCCTATATCTGCCTCCCAAGTGCTGGGATTAAAGGCATGTGCCACCATGCTCAACTAAGAAGTAAATATATATATATAGTTTGTTTATTTCTTTATTTGAGAGAGAGAATGGGCGTGCCAGGGCCTCCAGCCACTGCATACGAACTCCAGATGCATGCACCAACTTGTGCATCTGCTTACGTGGGTCCTGGAGAATTGAACTGGGATCCTTTGGCTTTGCAGGCAAACACCTTAACCACTAAGCCATCTCTCCAGCCCAGAAGTAAAATATTTTTAATAGCTTTTTTTTGGGGGAGGGGGAGACAGACAGAGAGAAAGGGAGAGGAAGACAGATAGAGATGGGCGCGCAGCAGCCTCTCAGCTGCTGCAAACGAAATCCAGATGTGTGCACCCCCTTGTGGTCAAGTGTGGCATTACACCCCTTTGCATCTGGCTAATCGTGGGACCTGGAGATTGGAACCACTGGAGATTGGAACCAGCGTTCTTAGGCTTAGGAGGCAGGTGCCTTAACCACTAAGCCATCTCTCCAGCCCTTTAATAGCTTTTTATTCCCACACATGCACACCCCTGATTTTTTATTAAATGAGAAAGTGTACATATGAAACACTGCTTTTTTTTTACCTGGTTCTGAAAACAAAGGAGACCATGGCTTTACACTGTTATAATATAAAACATGCTAAATGGAGAGTGGTTATAGATTATGAGCTTCAAAACAATTAACATTTCCTCTGTAAATGTTCAATTATTTCAAAATAATGACTTACGAGCTGCTTTGATCTGCCTCTGTGTTGCTTTGTATCTCACGTGGCCAAGTCCAAGAACTGCATAATGATCTTGGTTCTGATAAACACACAAAAGTGAGTCATGTTTAAATTGGTGCAATATACTCCATTCCTTATTATTCTTATTTGGTTTTTCAAGGTAGGGTTTCACTCTAGTTCAGGCTGACCTGGAATTCACTATGTAGTCTCAGGGTGGCCTTGAACTCATGGCGATCCTCCAACCTCTGTCTCCCAAGTGCTGGAATTAAAGGCGTGCGCCACTACACCCGGTGCCATTCCTTATTTTTGAGTACTTCTGGGCTGGGGTTGCTGCTAGTGGTAGAGTGCCTGCTCAGTATGCAGGAGGCTCAGAGTCCAACCTCCAGCATAATAACAAGCAAGCAAGCAAAATAAGGTGAGGACTTTGGTAACAGGAGTCCAGTGAGAGAATATATGTAAAAGGGGCTCAGTGGTCATGTCAGTTTGGGAAATGTGCACTACTGTATTCCTTATGTTTGTATGCATGCAACTATGAAGACTGAGAAATCAGTAAAACCCAGCATTTCCTAAACTTACTTGAATCAAGAACCTTTTCTTGGGTTGGAGAGATGGCTTAGTGGTTAAGCACTTGCCTGTGAAGCCTAAGGACCCTTGTTCGAGGCTTGATTCTCCAGGACCCATGTAAGCCAGATGCACAAGGCGGCACATCCATCTGGAGTTTGTTTGCAGTGGCTGGAGGCCCTAGTGCACCCATTCTTTCTCTCTCTGTCTCTGTCAAATAAATAAATAAACAAAATCTAAAAAAAAAAAAAAAAAAAAAAAAATGGGCCAGGCATGGTGGCTCATGACTTCAATCCCAGCACTGGGGAGGCAGAGGTAGGAGGATTGCCATGAGTCTGAGGCCACCCTGAGACTCCATAGTGAATTCCAAGTCAGCCTAAGCTAGAATGAGACCCTACCTCAGAAAACAAACAAACAAACAAACAAACAATCTTTTCTCAAGCTGGGCGTGGTGGTGTACACACCTTTAATCCCAGCACTTGGGAGGCTGATGTAGGAGGATTGCTGTCAGTTGAAGGACAGCCTGAAACTACATAGTGAATACTGGCTCAGCCTGGGCTAAAGCAAGACCCCTACCTCCAAAACACACACACACACACATTTTTTCTCTTAAGACCTATTAGTATTCTGTGCCTTTCATTCTAAGTCTAGAATATTCCAGGGGATTGGGTCATTGGACAGAACCAGGAACCATGCAGACTAGGCTGAGTAGAAATCTTGAGATGTTGACTCAGCAAGAACCTGTTTCATTCCTGCTTTGGATAACAGCCTAACAAATCTACAATTAGCAACTGGGGTGAGGACTCTTAACTCAAATTGTGTATTTTGTCTTGGACAAGGAGGACAGTATCTCATGATGAGAAGGCAAAGGCATTTAGCCAGGGAGAAAAGGGGCAAAAAATACTAACTGGAATCTTTAAATTCAGCTCCTTTCTCCCACCTGGAATAAGCGTTCCAGTCAGTTCTCTCAAAAAAAAAAAAAAAAATTATATATATATATATATTTGCACGCAGAGAGAGAGAAAATATAAATAGGCACACCAGGACTTCCAGCAACTGCAAACGAACTCCAGATGAATGCACCACTTTTGTAGTCATTCATTTAAATATCTAACTCATTAAAAACCCTTTTAACACTTTTTCTCCCATTTACCATAAAAATACAGTAATTTGCTTTAAAAAGAAACCCCATGAACAAGCATTCTGGTTTCTTCCCACTTTCGTAATGTAATGTTTCTGGGAGACAGCAGTTTACAGATCAGTAAGACAGTAGGCTGAAGACTGAAATTCACACAATCTTCCACTTGAAAGTGCTGAACTCTGGAACCTGTTCTCTCTACACCTTTCCTTGCCATATCCTAACATATGCACAACCGAAATCACCAACTTGCAAACTATTACAGAGGGTTGGTTTCTCTCCACTCTATTAGTTTAAGTAAACGCAACTTACCTCTCGCATCATATTCAGAAAAGTACTTAAGCCTCAAGGTCCCCAATAATTTGAAGCACTGAAGTAGATAGCCAGCCTAAGACACTTCTGTCAGAAGGAACGCATCACTTAATGAGGGCCTTCCACGCCCTGCTGTTAGAACCTTCGCATCCACGGACAACGCCGATAACAGTCACTGTTAGGCACTTACTCTTCAGACAGTCCTTTGCCATTACTCAGCTTGAACTAGGCGAGTCCAGCAGGAAAGGGCGCGGTGCACCAGATTTGCCGTCTCTTAAGTTGCTGCTGTCTCCTCGTCTTTCCTGGAAGGTTGTACGGAGCCAGGCTTTACCCATGAAAGGCCAGCGACATGAACACTCTTATTGTGCTGCTCGTCAGGCTTTTTTTTACTGAGTCAGAATCTTCTCTCTGGCTTCATCATGCACAGAAGGAATCCATGGAGAAATGCTAATTGCAGAGGGATCTTCTATTTTTGGCTGGTCAAACAAACGATCAGAACACACTTGAACACTGTCAGCCACTTTACTTTTAAAAGGCTGAACATCTTTTTCATACAGTACCGCAGCTTCTGGGTTTAGGGGGTTGTTGTGTCGATCTTGTAGAAAACTCTCCTTGCGTGCATTAAAACTTGCCAAATATGATATGGTTCTGCCTCCACTTTGCAAATGCTCTCTTCACATCCAGTTCACCTGAGGTGGGATCAACTAGCAGGTGAAAGACGTGGACAGTCACCATCTGGATAGTTACCAGGGTTACAAACCGTACACTTGAACACACCATCCCAATACAGCCTGAGCCGTATGAGTACTACTCCAAACCACATTAATGCAGAACGTAAGAAGGCTGTATATAGATACCTGGCAACTTCTGCTTCACAACCAGGGTAAATTCTGCAAGAAGTGAGTACTCCAGGTAGAAGGGTCCGTAAGATGCATGTGTGCAAATTTGTTGCCTGTACTGCTGGGGAAGGAGATGTAGGCTTCATGATGGGCAACGCATTTGGGGAATAGAAGGCAGCTGTTGTTTTTTTGGTGCAGTTCATGGATGACTAGTTTTCGCATCTGCTGTTGTTAACATTTTCTCGTCCCCATCAGATCGTTTGCGCACAGGGCCTGCAGACATGCCCCACAAAGGGTTCATAACGTGTACTTCCAGCAGATTCAGTGGTCTGTGTCATCCAACTCTTCTGACCTCAGTGTCCACTCTTCCGGCTAGGCAGTGCCCCTCACCTCAGTGCCCTTAATGCGGGGTTCCCGGCTGCTGAGTGCCGTGGTGGCCTGACAGCATCTCTGGTGGCCGAAAATTTCTTTTTCTATATTTTCTTTCTTCTTCTTATCCCCTCTATTTTTTTATTCTTTTTTTATTTTTGGTTTTTTGAGCTAGGGTCTCACTCTAGCTCAGGCTGACCTGGAATTCACTATGTAGTCCCAGGCTGGCCTTGAATTCATGGCGATCCTCCTACCTCTGCCTCCCGAGTGCTGGGATTAAATTTTTTTTTTCTTCTTAAAGACAGTGTGTCACGTATGCCAGGATGACCTGGAAATCACTATACAGCTTGGATTGCAGGTGTGTGCCACCATTCCCAGTTTATGCTGTGCTGGGGATCAAACCCAGAGCCTCATGGCTGCTAGAAAAGCACTGTACCAACTGAGCTTCATCCCCAACCCTTTAAAAACCTTTCCTCTTACCATATGTGTATAGAGGCATGTGTATGCCTGTGGTAGTTTGAATAGATGTCCCCCAATATATTCAGTGTTTTACTAGTTTGTAGTTTGCATCTGCATCCACTTGGCTGGAGGCAGTGTCACTGGGCGGATGTTAAGGTGTGGTGGTGGGTTTAGGATTTCAATCTAAAGATATGCAAAGTGTGTCTAGTTAGAGTTCCTGAAGTGTGCTGTGCTGTGCTATGTAGCTTTTGGCTTGTGGCTTTGCTCTCTGTGTTTGGTCCTGTGAAAGCGGGACAGCTTCTTCTGCCATTATGGAACTTCCCCTGGATATGGAACCTTCAATAAATATCCCTTCCTCCATAACTGTGCCTGGTCTGGAAGTTCATCTCAGTGAACCTGAAGCTGTCTGCTACAATGCCCATACACACACACATTTTAAAAAACAGGACTTAGTGCCAGGCGTGGTGGCACACACGTTTAATCCCAGCACTTGGGAGGCAGAGGTAGGAGGATTGCTGAGTTCAAGGCCACCCAGAGACTACATAGTAGTGAATTCCAAGTCATCCTGAGCTAGAGTGAAACCCTACCTTGAACCACCCCCCCCCAAAAAAAAGGACTGGAGAGATGATGTAGCAGTCAAGGTGATTGCCTGAGAAGCTTAAGGACCCAGTACCTATGTAAGCCAGATCCACAAGATGGCACATGTGTCTGGAGGTTGCCTACAGTGGCTGGAGGCCCTACTGTGCCCATTCTCTCTCAAATAAATAAATAAAATATTTTAAAAAGTAAAAGACATGACCCAGTTTGGTCCAGATTCCATTTCAGACCTAACTCCTCATAACCATCTTTCACGGAGCCCACTCTACTCAAACCTTCCCAGAAGCGGCAGAAACTCTCGACCACGTGTGTCTCTGTCTAGTCCATCTGCCCCAAGTCACTTTTCTTCCTTCTCTGCTTCACTAACTGCCACTTATTTTTTGAAGATTAGCTGTTTTATTTTTATATTTATTTATTTTTGAGACAGGGCCTTATGTAGCCCAGACTGTCCTGGAACTGATAAACAGCTGAACATGACCTTGAAGTTCTGGTCTTATGGCTTCCACAGGTATGGACCACCACACCAGGCAGAAATATTACCTTGGCTGTGAAACCTTTCTCCAACTGAGACAGCATACTATGGCTAGTGCACCCCAACTCTGGGCTTAACAGTAAGCAAAGGCTCACTTATGCCTATCTTGCTGAAATGCTTTGAAATTCCGATTACTACATGGGAAACTTGTGGGAATATTGCTGTGTGGATGATTTACATGAGCAAAAGATTTGGATATTACATACCTTCCAGTCTTTGGGGTCAAGTGTTTTCAGCATGGGGAACTCTTCTAACTGTAGTTCTTCATCTTCCGACTCCTCAGATAACTCTTTCTTATCCTCCAGTTCCTGAAAAGAGGCAGAAGCATTTCTGTTTCTTCTCTTAATAAAAGCTTCAAACCATCTTCCCACAGGTTCAACTCGACAGAGTACAGAGGCTGTGATTGAAAACAGTGAGAGACTTCAACAGATTACCCAGAACACACTTACTCCAAGGCAATAAGTTTTCGTAGGAAGGTCAAAATAGTAACAACATTAGAACTTAATTTTCAAATCATCAATTACAAAAATAATTGAAGACATTCAATTCACATGCTTGGCAAGAAATGACCACGTCTAGTATTTGCTAATGATTACATCAACCTATTCTAGTTAACTGACAAAATAAAACCATTAGAAATATCAACAATAAATCAATACTTTGTGAGAGAAAAGGGTAAGAAACACAAATGTTGCAAACTTTATTTTAGAACAATAATAGTAATAAAGCAATCAATGATGAAAGTGTCACCAAGAGCTAGCCTCAAAAAAAAAAAAAAATCAGGCTGGAGAGATGGCTCAGCAGTTAAAGGCACGTGTCTGCAAAGCCTGAAGGCCTGCGTTTGATTCCCCAATACACACATAAGCCAGCTGCACAAAGTGGCACAAGCATCTGGAGTTCATTTGCAGTGCAGGAGGCTCTGGCATGCTCATACTAACTCTCTCTCTGCCTCTCTCTCAAATAAATCAATATAAAAGAAAATAAAATGGCTGATAATTTTAAGGCTCCACTCAAAACTCTCTGTTCTGAAAGTTTCCCAAGCAACTAATGGGGATTTACTGCTGCAACTGCGTCATGGTGGAACAAGCTGTGGAAGTAAGCCTACATGCCCTTGATTTCAGTCTAGGTCGACAGTGTCTTGAAATGAATCAGACTTGTCTTCAAGTGTAATATGGAAACTGTATCTATTTCAGTTCCTTCAAGACTATCTTAGTACAAGTACCATAGTACATTAAAGTACCTTGACTATTAAACTTGTGGGAGGGTTGGAGATGGCTTAAAGGTTAAGGTGTTTGCCTGCAAAGCCAAAGGATCCCAGTTCGACTCTCCAAGGCCCACGTAAGCCAGATGCTCAAGGGGGGCGCACGTATCTGGGGTTCATTTGCAGTGACTGGAAGCCCAGGAGTGCCCATTCTCTCTGCCTCTTTCTCTCAAATAAATAAACGTGTGGGAAAAATAAAGCACTATTTCTGGGAAGTGGGGATAAGCCATTGTACATCTGTATATTAGCATTCAAAACTGGAAATCTGTAGCAGGAAAGAAGTAACTAATTTTAATTTCACATCCCGTAAGAAAGCAAACTTTTTTTTGTCCAGTAAACAGTATCCAAGATGAAAGTTTTTCCTTGTATCTAATGGCTAGTTTCCTTTTTTTAAAATGTATTTTATTTATTTATTTGAGGGGGGAGGGAGAATGAGCACGCCAGGGCCTCCAGCCACTGCAAAGGAACTCCAGATGCATGCACCCCCTTATGCATCTGGCTTACGTGGGTACTGGAGAATAGAACCGAGATGCTCTGGCTTTGCAGGCAAACGCCTTTACCGCTAAACCATCTCTCCAGCCCCTAGTTTTCTTACAAAAACAAAACTAACAGTTGTTCTTGTTTTAATTGGTTGAGACATTAAGATTTCCTCCACCTCACACAGGAGAGGTTCAAAGTACCAGCTGTTTGGTGGGGGCGTGGCTTCTAACCGCCAAGCCCTTCAAGACTTCGCTTTTTTCCTCTGGTTTTTAAGACTGCAGAGAGACAGACACAGCGATGCAACACGTGCCGCGGGATGGATTTAAAAACCACATCCACCAGGCGCCTAGGTCAGCGGCTATGGGAAAATGATGCCCATCATGGAAACCCAACTCCGCCCAGACCGCATGTGCCAGGCTACAAGCCTGCACGTTTGGAGACGTCTCCTTTTCAAATGTCGGTCTACGGCCGTCTTGGCCAGGGGTCTTTTAATCCTGGGTATGGGGGGACATCGGCCTGAGCTCGGACACGGTCTACAAAGCCACCACGAGCCCGGAGGACCTGGTGCTTCCCAGGGCGCCAGCAGCACGCTTTAGTGCAGCTCGGGGGCACGCGCGGGGCTGGCAAGGAGACGCTCCTGGAAGTCTCTGTCGGGGTACCGGAGCGGTGGGTCCCCGGTTCCTTTAGCTGACTCACTGCCCCCCCTCCACTCCCCGTCTTCCTATCTATACTGCGGTGACTGTCCACCCGTCGGGACTCCGAGCGGCCGAGGCTTGCAGGGTGGTGAGAGCGGCGGGGCTTGCACGGAGCCGGCGGCACGTACCGGAGGTCAGAGCGTGGCTGATGGCGGTGCCCTGGCCCTCGGCGGCGCTCGGCAGGAGCAGCATGGTGGCGCTAGAGCTTAGTCCCGTGGACGGAGCGGCTCACGTCCCGGGCACAGGGCCCTCCGGGTCCCTTCCAGCTCTACCGTCCAGTCTGAGCCTCACGCCGTCGCCGGGCGCTCTACGACGCCCAGGAAGGAACCGGCGCATGGAGGAGACCCGTAAGTACTTCCGGGATGGGGAGCGGACGCCGGCCCCACCCCCAGCCTCGGCGCGCCAACGTGCGCTGCCGTCCAGTTCCTGCACCGACTGGGAACCGGCTGGAAAGCGGAAGAAGAGTTCCCAGGCTCATCAGTACCCTTGGGGAAAAGGGTCATTCCCCCACCTTTGACAGCAAATTTGTGGATAATGTAACTTAAAAGCAGTCCTCAAGCCCGAGGCCTGGGTTTAAAAGCAAGTACCAAAATAAACAACAAAAAAAAAAGAGGCGATCAGTTTTTGTTAGTTTTATTTTCCTACCTCTTTGTATGTTAATCTGAAGCTAACCACTGATTTACCCCCACCCCCAGTAGCTCTACTTGATAAATTAAAAAAAAAAAAAAAAAAAAAATTGCCCAGGCCCAGAAAGCCAAACGTCACATGTTCTCTCTCATATGTGGATCCTAGCTACAAATGATGGGACTTCTATTTGAATAAGAATAAAACTCGGTAGCAGAAGCCAGTAAGCTACAAAGGGAATAGAAAGGGGGGGGGGACTTAATAGGATAGTATTGTATATATGTAAGTAGAAGAACAGATTAATGGGGGTGGAAAGGCCTAAGTGAGGTCAGGGGAAGAGATTGCATATCAGAAAGGTGGAGGGAGGGCTAATTAAAATCTAAGAGGATATAAGTAAGTCATATTGAAACCTACTTTTTTGGACAATCGAACACTCAGAATCCATATATTGTTACTAGGAAATTTTCAGTGCCAGGGATGGGATACCCTGCAGTGAGTTGTTGGCCAGGGAAGTCACAGATACCCCCAAAACATTATAGGCCATTGCTGAGGCTCTTGGCTTCCCAACAGGAATAAATGGTAAGACCCTATTGCTGAAGATTCCACATACTTGGGCTGCAAGGTCACTGAGAAATCCTGCTGGAGCTGAACTGTGGACCAATTGACAGAAAGCTGGAAAAAGCTATGTTGCATTCAGTTCAATGGGAGAGAGAGAGAGAGACAGACAGACAGACAGACAGACAGAGAGAGAAATGACCAGTGGTGATACTCAATAGTGGACACTGCAAGCCTTAAGTTTGGCCAGCCAGGCCAAATGAGCCAATGGGTGCAATAGTGGCATGTCTGTTATGGGGAAACCAACCACTCTCTAATTGGACTGGAGGCCTGTTCCATGGGAGGGAATACATCCCTGATATTGAAAACCTACAACAGGGGTAGTCATGAGTCCTAGGGGTATAAGGTCTGCTGGTGTCTGGCTAAATGTATGTATTATGTTCATCAAACTACTTGGTAAGCACTTCTCTTAATAATCATACCTATATATTAATACTCCTCTCACTTTTAGTTAGAGAAGCTTCTCTTTTCAGATGGCAGTGACCTTGGCACCATGAAGAAGGCACCATGGTGCTGAGAAGTGACAGAGGTGTGCTCAGCACTGAAACATCTCTATCACATCTTCCCAGGCTCAGGGTCCATTACCGAAGAGGTAGCAGAAAGAATGTAAGAGCCAGCTGGGCGTGGTGGTGCATGTCTTTAATCTCAGCACTCGGGAGGCAGAGGTAGGAGGATCACTGTGAGTTCAAGGCCACCCTGAGACTGCATAGTTAATTCCAGGTCAGCCTGGGCCAGAGTGAGACCCTATCTTGTAAAACAAAAATAAAAACAAAACAAAGCGAAACAACAACAACAACAACAAAAAAGAATGTAAGAGCCAGAGGAAGAGTAGGGCTTCAGACACCAAATGGCTGGCTATCCATGACCTTGCAGTGCCTGGCACTACCTAACAAGACCATCATAATAGGAGGAAAAGATTATGACATCAAAATAAAAGAAAGACTGATTGAGAGATGGTGGGGATATGATGGAGAGTGGAGTTTCAAAGGGGAAAGTGGGGGGGGGAGGAAGGGAATTACCATGGGTTATTGTCTACAATTATGGAAGTTCTCAATAAAAAAATAAAATTAAAAAGCCTTGTATAGTTTTGACATTGTGTTTCCATAATTTTGTGTTTCCATTAAAATGACAATTAACATTTCTTGTTCTGTTTCCCAACATATCATGTTTTATTTTTATTTATTTATTCTTACTTTGCATTGCTAGAGATTGAACCTACGGCTTTATACATGCAAGGCAAGAGCTCTGTCATTGAACTATATCCTTAGCCCTTCCATTATCTCTTTTATCACTCATTCAGAGAAGAAAATACTATTTCAAGTCCAGCAATATTTTTTACTCTGCTCTATCTAAATGAAATTTTCTTTCAAGATATTTACAATTACAGGATTCTGGAGTTTAATGTGTAGTGAAATCTATTGCAGTCCCACTGTTAAGATTCAGCCACCCTTGTCTGTTTGAATATGATTGTTCTGGGAACATTGTTTATTTTATCTTGGTTTCATATTTTATTTTTTAATAAAGATTTTATTATTTATTTATTTATTAGAGACAGAGAGAGAAAAAGAGAGAGGGGGAGAGTGAGAATGGGCGCACCAGGCCCTCCAGCCACTGCAAACGAACTCCAGATGTGTGCACCCCTTTGTGCATCTGGCTTACATGGGATCTGGAGAATTAAACCAGGGTCCTTAGGCTTTGCAGGCATGTGCCTTAACTGCTAAGCCATCTCTCCAGTCCCCATATTTTATTTTTGAAATATGGCCTTGTTCAATTACCCTGGCTTGCCTAGGTTATGCAGCCAAGGCTACTCTCCAAATCTAAGCATCCTTCCTGCTTCATTGTCCCAAGTACTGGGATTACAAACATGAACCACTATGCCCTAGGTAGCTCATATAGATGGAATTATATAATATGTCTCTTTGTAACTGGTTAATTCATTAGAAAACTCAGAATGGCCTCGGTTCATCTATACTATAGTATGTATCAGAATGTCTTTCTCTTTTAAGGCTAAATAATATTGTATGCATGTAGCACATCTTCATCCATCCACCTGGAGAGGGATATTTATAGTTCCACATTTGGCCTCCGTGAATAATGGAGCTATGAACATGAGTATATACGTATCTCTATGAAGTCCTCTTTTCAACCATTTGGAGGACATATCTACCAATGCAATTGCAGGTCATATAGCAATTCTGTTTTAGTACTTTTGAGTATCTGCCAGTTTCCTACAGCCAGTGCATCATTTTACCCTCTAATTGTGCACACAGGGTCCATTCCTTCTACACCTTCCCAAAAATTATTTCTATCACTGTTTCAATGATAGCCATCCTTATGCATATGTGGTGCTTTTCTGATTTGCTTTTCCCCAAGGTTGGTCACCTTCCATGTGCTGGTTGGCATTTGTGTATCTCCTCAGGAGAAATGTCTTGTCCAGGCCACCTACTTTTTTTGTCTCTTTGCCAATAATAATAAAAAGATTGTTTTCAGACAAAGCGCCACTCAGCCATCTCGCCAGCCTCCCCCAGATTGTTTTCTTGTCATTGAGTTGTATTTGTTTGTTTTTCGAGGTGGGGTTTCACTGTAGTCCAGGCTGACCTGGAGTTCACTATGTAATCTTAGGGTGGCCTCGAACTCACAGTGATCCTCCTAGCTCTGCCTCTGGAGTGCTATGATTAAAGGTGTGCGCCACCACACCCGGCTGTTTGTATATTCTGGATATATGTTCCTTCAGAAATACATTACCTCCATTATATTTGCAGATCTAACCACCACTCGATGAGATAAAACGCCAGGCATTTTATAAACACTTAGTGCCTTTCCAATTCTATGAGGCGAAGGGGAAATTAAGACTTAAGAGTTTCCCCAGACTGCACAGTGACTAAATCAGGAGTTAAAAATATTTATCAGGCTGGAGAAATGGCTTAGCAGTTAAGGTGCTTGCCTGGAAAGCCAAAGGACCCAGGTTCAATTCCCCAAGACCCACGTAAGCCAAATGCTCAAGGTGGTTGCATGCATCTGGAGTTGGTTTGCAGTCGTTAGAGGCCCTAGCGCACCCACCCATTCTCTTTCTCTCCCTCTCGCTCCCAAATAAATAAAATTTAAAAAGACAGGTTTAAAAAACATTATCAACTGAGGTAGGTTGATCTTGGAATTTATTCCAGTGCCAGCAGGGCATGGTGGTGCACGCCCTTAATCCCAGCACTCGGGAGGCAGAGGTAGGAGGATCACGGTGAGTTCAAGGCCACCCTGAGACTACAGAGTGAATTCCAAGTCAGCCTGGGCCAGAGTGAGACCCTACCTCGAAAAAACCAAAAACAAAAGAAAACAAAAAAAAGACCAGTGCCAGTGAAGCATCAGAGAGCAATCTTTCCTTCAAACAGGTAATCCCTTCCGACAACCAGAGGAGAAGCCGCGCCGCGCTGACAGCGTTCCGCTCTACTTCCGGTGGGGGAAGAGAAAGGCCGAGCACCACCGGAAGCGAGGAAGGAAGGTGCTGTGTAATCAGCCAGGGGCTGAGGTTCTTGCATCTTCCAAAATGCCGGATTACCTCGGTGCCGATCAGCGGAAAACCAAAGAAGAAGAGAAGGAGGACAAACCCATCCGAGGTCAGTCGGCCGCGTGGAGCTCGCAGCCCCGGTGGGACCAGCCCTCCCGGACAGGAGCGGGGTTCCCGCCGGCGCTCGGTGTTTGGCCCCGGTGCCACCGCGGTGGTGTCAGTCCTGGCCGGCTCCCCCGGGGCCTGCCTTCTTTCTCTTCCTCACCCACTTCAAGCTCTGTATTCATTTCCTGCGGATCGGATTTTGTTTTGTTTTGTTCTGAGGTAGGGTCTCGCTCTAGCCCAGGCTGACCTGGAGTGACCTAGGTAGCCTCAGACTGGCCTCGAACTCACGGCGATCCTCCTACCTCTACCTCCCCAGTGCTGGGATGAAGGGCGTGCGTGTGCAACACCACGCCCGGCTCCGATCGACTCTTCTTCATTCTCAGGTCTCAGGTGTTGAAGTTCCGCCCCACTCTAGGCCTCGCCGGCATTCAAAAAGTTCCCCTGCTTAGAGGAGTTTAACTGCCTGACCTTCTCTCCCGCCCCCATTCCCTGCTCTCCCCTCGGGGTTACCACCGTGTAGCGAGAATCCAGAAACAAACGTTTAAGACAGCAGCAACTTCATTAGTACTTAATATCTAGCCAATACTTCCTCAAGGTGCCCAACTCAAGTTAGAAGATCTCAAGTCTCCCATCCTTGGGCCCAGACACCAACTAAGGTAGGAGCTCACTCTGTAGACCCAGGCTGGCTTCGAACTCACCGATCCTCCTACTTCTGCCTTGCAAGTGCTGGAATGAAAGGCGAGGGCCACCATGGCCAGCCACAGTTGCAAATTTGATAGGACAAAGTTACTCTCCATAGACAACTAGATCAGTTGACATTTTCACTGAGCAGGTGACCAGACTCACTATTTTTGGACATTTCCCCTCCTCCCCCAAAGACCACAAAATGCATAACTATTGATTTGCAGATGACAGGTACATTTTAGTGATTGGACAGATTCACAATGGCCAGTCTATTAAAGGAGATTAATTATTTGATGTGCCAGCTGATCACCAATTATGGCTCCTCTTCACTTTTGTTTTAAAGGATTTCTGCATAAAGACAAGATGTTTGCACATCCTATATATCTTTTTTTGTTGTTGTTTATTGTTTTTTTATTTTTATTTCTATTTTTTATATTGACAACTTCTATACTTACATACAAAAACCACATGATATTTCCTCTCCCCTCCCCCCATTCGACTTTAGAACTCCAATCTCCATCATATCCCCTCCCTCTCTCCATTAGTCTCTCTTTTAATTTGATGTCATCATCTTTTTCTTCTATTTTGAGGGTCTTGTGAAGGTATTGCTAGGCACTGCAAGGTCATGGATATATCTTTTAAACTTGCCTGTTCCACTTAATAGTATTTCTTAAATAACTTTGTATAAGAACAGTTCTTGCCGGGCGTGGTGGCGCCCGCCTTTAATCCCAGCACTTGGGAGGCAGAGGTAGGAGGGTTGCCGTGAGTTCAAGGCCACCCTGAGAATACAGAGTGAATTCCAGGTCAGCCTGGGCTAGAGTGGGACCCTACTTCGAAAAATCAAAATCAAACAAACAAACAAACAAACAAACAAAAAACCAGTTCTGTTATTTATAAAATATTTATTTATTTTCAAGGAGAGAGAAAGAATGAGTGAACCAGGACCTCTTGCCATTGCAACCGAACTCCAGATGCACACACCACTTTGTGCACCTGGCTTTACGTGGGAACTAGGGACTTGAACCCAGGCAGGCAGGCTTTGTAAGCAGTGGCTTTAACTGTGAGCCATCTCCAGCTCCAGATATTATTATTTTTTTATTTTTATTTTTTATTTTTTATTTTTTTGAGGTAGGGTTTCACTCTGGCTCAGTCTGACCTGGAATTCACTATGTATTCTCAGGCTGGCCTTGAACTCACGGCGCTCCTCCTGAATGCTGCCATTAAAGGTGTGCCGTTTTTAATGGCTGCATTGCACTTCATTGTACAAATACAATAATTAAAACAAGAGTTTTTATTATTAAAAATTTAAATTAGTGTATGAAGATTAAGTTTCATTGTGGTGTTTGATGTCATCATCTTTTTCTTCTATTTTGAGGGTCTTGTGAAGGTATTGCTAGGCACTGCAAGGTCATGGATATATCTTTTAAACTTGCCTGTTCCACTTAATAGTATTTCTTAAATAACTTTGTATAAGAACAGTTCTTGCCGGGCGTGGTGGCGCCCGCCTTTAATCCCAGCACTCGGGAGGCAGAGGTAGGAGGGTTGCCGTGAGTTCAAGGCCACCCTGAGAATACAGAGTGAATTCCAGGTCAGCCTGGGCTAGAGTGGGACCCTACTTCGAAAAATCAAAATCAAACAAACAAACAAACAAAAAACCAGTTCTGTTATTTATAAAATATTTATTTATTTTCAAGGAGAGAGAAAGAATGAGTGAACCAGGACCTCTTGCCATTGCAACCGAACTCCAGATGCACACACCACTTTGTGCACCTGGCTTTACGTGGGAACTAGGGACTTGAACCCAGGCAGGCAGGCAGGCTTTGTAAGCAGTGGCTTTAACTGTGAGCCATCTCCAGCTCCAGATATTATTATTTTTTATTTTTTATTTTTTATTTTTTTGAGGTAGGGTCTCACTCTGGCTCAGTCTGACCTGGAATTCACTATGTATTCTCAGGCTGGCCTTGAACTCACGGCGCTCCTCCTGAATGCTGCCATTAAAGGTGTGCCGTTTTTAATGGCTGCATTGCACTTCATTGTACAAATACAATAATTAAAACAAGAGTTTTTATTATTAAAAAATTTAAATTAGTGTATGAAGATTAAGTTTCATTGTGGTGTTCTCAAACAATTTGTCTTGATCCTCCTCCCCTTTTTGTCCCCCATTCCCTGTCCTTTTTTTGTTGTTGTTTATTTTTTATTTGAGAGCGACAGAGAGAGAGAGAGAGAGAGAGAGAGAGAAAGAGGCAGATAGATAGAGAATGGGCATGCCAGGGTCTCCAACCATTGCAAACGAACTCCAATGCATGCACCACCTTGTGCATCTGGCTTATGTGGGTCCTGGGGAATCAAGCCTTGAACTGGGTCCTTAGGCTTCACAGGTAAGTGCTTAACTGCTAAAGCCATCTCTCCAGGCACCCCCTGCCCCTTTTTTGTACTCTTTAACCCAGTAGCCTCTTTTCTGCTTTCTCATATCACATGTGTTCTATTACCCTTTCCTACCCCTTCCTTAACATCTTTCCCCCCTCACTTGGTGTCTTCCCTAATTTCATGACCTGTACTCACATTCATACCCACATATTTATAAACATTAAAACCTACCATCTGCATATGAGTGAACGAATATGCAGTATATGACTTTCTGTGTCTAGGTTATCTTGCTTAGTGTAATAATTTCCAGACACATCTATATTCCTTCAGGTTTCATAGTATCATTTTCTTTAAGGCTGAATAAAATTCTACATTCAAGCCAGGCGTGGTGGTGCATGCCTTTAATCCCAGCACTTGGAGGCAGAGGTAGGAGGATTGCTGAGAGTTTGAGGCCACCCGAGACTACATAGTGAATTCCAGGTCAGCCTGAGCTAGAGTGAGACCCTACCTTGAAAAACCAAAACAAAAAAAATCCACATTCATTATCTTCTCATCCATTGATGGACACTCAGGCTAATTCCATTTCCTGACTATTAATCAAGCAGCAGTAATTAATTAGATACTTCTGGTAAGATAGAGTCCTTTGGGCATATGCCCAGAAATGGTATACAGCTGGGTTAGATGATAGTTTAATTTTTAATTATTTGAGAAACTTTCATACTAATTTCCATACTGGCTGCACCAATTTACTTTCTCACTAACTGTGAATAAGGGTTCCCCTTTCCTATATCCTTGCCAGCATTTGTTGTTTTCTTTTTTAAATTTCTATTTATTTATTTATTTATTTATTTATTTATTTATTTATTTATTTATTTATTTGGTTTTGCAAGATAGGGTCTCACTCTGGTCCAGGCTGACCTGGAATTCACTATGTAGTCTCAGGGTGGCTTCGAACTCACAGCGATCCTCCTACCTCTGCCTCCCGAGTGCTGGGATTAAAGGCGTGTGTCACCACGCCTGGCTTTGTTTTCTTTTTTAAAAAGTTTTTAAATTTTACTGTTTATTTGAGAGAGTGACAGAGAAAGAGGCAGAGAGAGAGAATGGGCATGCCAGGGCCTCCAGCAACTGCAAACGAACTCCAGATGCATGTGCCACTTTGTGAATCTGGCTTATGTGGGTCCTGGGGAATTCAACCGTGGTCCTTTGGCTTTGCAGGCAAATGCCTTAACCGCTAAGCTATCTCTCCAGCCCATTTGTTTTCTTGATGGTACCCATTCTTACTGGGCTGAGCCAGACTCTCAAAGTAGGTTCAATTTGCATTTCCCTGATGGCTAAGGATATCCAACATTTAAAAAAATTGTGTTTATTATTGAGTGATGGTTTTGGAAGTTTTTGATGATTAATTTTTGCAGTTCTTTTTTTAAAAATTTTTATTTATTTATTTTTGGAGAGAGACACAGAGAGAGACAGAGAGAGAGGGAGACAGATAGAGATGGACGTGCCAGCAGACTGTCAGGGGCTGTGAACGTGGGACCTGGAGATCGAACGGTGTTCTTAGGCTTGGCAGGCTGGCGCCTTAACTGCTAAGCCATTTCTCCAGCCTGGTGTAGAAGCTTTTTAATTTCATGTAGTTTTCTTTGCCAGTTCTTGAGATTATTTCCTGTGCTGCTGTCATCCTATTTAGAAAGTTTTCGTCTATGCATGTGCATATATATATATATATATCTTCATGTGTTTTTTTCTGCTTTCCTAGCAGTTTCAGTATTTCAGGTCCCTCATTTAAGGTCTTTGATCCATTTTGAATTGGCTTGTTAACTTTTTTTTTCCCCAAATATTTTTTATTTTTATTTATTTATTAGAGACACACAGAGGGAAAGAGAGAGAGTGAGAGTGAGAATGGGCGCGCCAGGGCCTCTAGCCACTGCAAACGAACTCCATATGTGTGTGCCCCCTTGTGCATCTGGCTTATGTGGGACCTGGAGAATCGAACTGGGGTCCTTAGGCTTCGCAGGCATGTGCCTTAACCACTAAGCCATCTCTCCAGCCCACACTTGTTAACTTTTTTATTTGCTAACTGAGAAAGAGTATGGAAGTGCCAGGGCCTCTTGGCACTGTAAGTGAACTCTCATGTGCCACTATGGGTAATGGGGAATTGAATCTAGGCCTGCAGGTTGTGTAGGCAAGTGCCTTTTTATTTTTTCCCCTGAGTTAAGGTCTCACTGTAGTACAGGCTGACATGGAATTCACTCTGTATTCTCAGGGTGGCCTTAAACTCACAGTGATCCTCTTACCTCTGCCTCCCGAGTGCTGGGATTAAAGGCTTGTACTACCACACCCCATAACAAGTGCCTTTTAAAGAACTATATTTATCTGCAAGCAGAGAGATAGAAGAGAGACAGAATGGGCCTACCAGAACCTCCAGCTGCTGCAAACAAGCTCCAGGTGTATGTGCCTTGATATGCATCTAGATTTACATGGGTCCTGGGGAATCAAGCCCAGGTTGTTAGGCTTTGCAGGTGAGCACCTTCTGAGCAATTTCTTCTTTACCTTGAGGCAGCTCCCCAGCCCCTTTGAATTGACTTTTTTTTTTTTCTTTTCTTTTTTGGTTTTTCAAGGTAGGGTCTCACTCTAGCCCAGGCTGACCTGGAATTCACTCAGTATTCTCAGGTAGCCTCGAACTCACAGCCATCCTCCTATCTTTGCCTCCTGAGTGCTGGGATTAAAGGTGTGTGCTACCACGCCCGGCTTGAATTGACTTCTGCGCAGAGTGTACATCTAGTTTTGCCAGTGCTGTTATGTAGGCTATCTTTTTCAGCATATATATGTATATTTTAAAATTTATTTATTTATTTATTTATTTGAGTGAAAGAACTACTTGATGGTTGTTTTATATTATCCTAATGTTACTCAACTTTTTAAACAAATACTTTTTGCAAGCAGAGGGAGAGAGGTGTGTGTGTGTGTGTGTGTGTGTGTGTGTGTGTGTGTTGAGTACACAGAGCCTCTTGCTGTTGCAAGCAAACTGAAGATGCATGTGCTACTTTGTGCATCTGGCTTTATGTGGGTGCTGGGGAATCGAACCCAGGCCAGCAGGCTTTGCAAGCAAGCATCTTTAACTGCTGGCCCATCTTCCGAGCCCATTATTTAGCTTTTGATACTCAATGAAAACCTTTCAAATTGAACAGAGATGTCAATAGCTTCCATTTCTTGTTGAATCTCACACATTGTTTCTCTTTTTAGCTCTGGATGAGGGGGATATTGCCTTGCTGAAAACCTATGTAAGTCCTTTAAATGGTATGATGCTAAAACAAAAATTTTGATCTTATCCTTATAAACTAATTAGAAGAGAATGTTTCATAGTTCATACTAATCAGAAAAGGTTACCAACTTAAAATTTCTGTCTAGATGAGATCAGAGTATTTAGCGTGTTTAAACTTCCACATTATATTTATACATTATACTTTATTGAAAGACATGTGAAACATTTACATGGATCTTTACTGTGTTTAAAGTGTATGTTACTAAATTAGATCTGAAAGTGAAAGTTTTTTTTTTTTTTTTTAAGACTGACCTGGAATTCACTATGTAGTCTTAGTCTTGAATGCACAGCCATCTTCCTACCTCTGCTCCTCAAGTGTTGGGATTAAAGGTGTGGGCCACCACACCTGGCTGAAATAGAAAGTTTTTAAAAAATATTTATTTTTTTGCATGTGTGTGTATACACACCAAGGTCTTCGGCTTTTACAAATGAATGCCCATCTGGCTTTACATGGGTGGGTGGAGAATTGAAAACAAGTAGGCAGGCTTTGCATGCAAGTGCCTTTAACTACTGAACCATCTCCCCAGCCCCTGAAATGGAAAGCTTCAATTCATGTAAGTAGGTTTCTTTTCAGCCAAGCATGATTGCTCACATCTTTAAACCGAGCACTTGAATGCTGAGGCAAAAGGATTGCCATGCGTTTGAGGCCAGCCTGGCAGAGGGAGAACCTGTCTCAAACAACAACAGCAGCAACAAAAGGTTTCTTCTTTTCTCTTGCGCACTGGTAGACAGTCTGTTTGGGAGGTGTAATTGGTTTAGAAACACTTGTGAAAATAATGCACTTTTGCCTGTTTTCATTTCCCAATCTTTCAGACAGTAAGGCTACTAAGATTTTGACTGCTAAGAAGTTTTACCTGACGTTTAATAAATTGTTGATATTCTGAAGTTCTAACTAAACCAATCTTTATCACCTAGGGTCAGAGTACTTACTCTCGGCAGATCAAGCAGGTTGAGGATGACATTCAACAACTTCTCAAAAAGATTAATGAGCTCACGGGTATGCAGTTTTGTAAATTCCCATTTCCTTTCTTTAAATAATGTGTTCATTATACAGAATTTAAGCATATATTTTCCTCCAGCATGAGTTATACATTTTAAAATTTTATTTATTTATTTATTTGCAAGGAGAGAGGGGAGTAGATGGAAGGAGGGAGGGAAGGAGAGAGGTAGAGAGAGAATTGGTGTACCAGGGCCTCCAGCCATTACAAACTCCAGACAGGTATACACATCTGGCTTTATGTGGGTACTGTGGAACTGAACCCAGGCCGTCAAGCTTAGCAGGCCAGCTCCTTAACCGCTAAGCCATCTCTCCAGCCCGAGTTAATACATTTTTATGAAGTAGCCTTCCTAACTTAAGAAACTGGTTCTTATTTAATAGTATTGCTCACTGCTTTCTCACAACCATATTTAATGCTTATGTAGTTCGGAAACAACATCCTACTTTAAGCAAGTGATGATTCTTTAGGTCAAAGCCTACTTCAGTATACTCTAATAGGTTAAAATGTTTTACTTAAAAATTTGATTCCACATAGTCTAGCTGAAGTAAGTGGGCTGTTGCCTGGTGGTTGGAAATGTTCTTCTTGGGAACTTGAGTAGTGAAGCTTTACTGTGTTTGACTGGAACAAAAAATGTTAAATATTAATTAAATTTTTGGCTTGATGGCTGGTTTAGGACCATGGCTTTCAGCTGGGGTGATTTATTTCTTTTTTTACATTTATTTATTTATTTATTTATTTATTTATTTATTTATTTATTTATTTATTTATGGGTGACAGAGAGACAAAGAGGCAGAGAGAGAGAAAGAGAGAGAGAGAGAGAAAAATGCGTGCTTCAGGGCTTCCAGCCACTGCAAAGGAACTCCAGAAGCATGTGCCACCTTGTGCATCTGGCTTATGTGGGTCCTGGAGAATGGAGCCTCTAACAGGGGTCCTTAGGCTTCACAGGCAAGCGTTTAACCACTAAGCCACCTCTCCAGCCCTGGGTAATTTATTTCCAACAGGCATTTGGCAATGTCTGGAGGAGGTTGATTCCCGTGACTTGAAAGAAGATGGTACTAGAGCCATCTAGTGGCTGGAGTCCAGCATGCTGCTGCTGCTTCCTACCAACGCACAGTCCAAAATGTGAATGCTGAGGTCGAGAAAGCTTGTTTGTCATCACATGTCACTTTGTCATCTTTCTACACAGGTATTAAAGAGTCTGACACTGGCCTGGCACCACCAGCCCTCTGGGATTTGGCTGCCGATAAGCAAACTCTTCAGAGTGAACAGCCTTTACAGGTTGCGAGGTATGCACACTGCTCCTTGGAAGTTATACTTATCTATATCTTTTTTTGTTTGTTTATTTGTTTTGAGGTAGGGTCTCACTCTGGCCCAGACTGACCTGCAGTTCACTATGTAGTCTCAGGGTGGCCTCGAACTCACAGTGGTGCTCCTACATCTCCCAAGTGCTGGGATTAAAGGCATGCGCCACCATACCCGGCTTATTTATCTATATCTTAAAGTAAAATTTTAGAGTTTCATGGTAATGCAATAGTTATAAAATAATTTTCATTCAAAATTCCACATAAGCCCCCCTCCCCCTCAAAAACAGTGGGGCTGGAGAGATGACTTAGCAGTTAAGGTGCCTGCCTGCGAAGCCTAGGAATGCCCATTCAATTCTCCAGGTTCCACCTTTAGCCAGAAGCAAGTGACGCAAGAGTGCAATGCTGCACTTGGCCACAAGGGGCGCATGGGTCTGGAGTTTGTTCACAGCAGCTGAGAGGCTGCTGGCATGCCCATTCTCTATCTGTCTCTCTCTCTCTCAAACAAAATAAAATAAAACAAAACAAAACCCAACCCAGCCCACCCCACAGTGGTCTAATTTCTTCTGCAGGTCTAATTTACAATTGCTTAGTGGTACATTGCATCCTCTGAAAAAGGCTAGTTATTTGAATTCACTATTGGGGGTTTACGATTCTTTATTCTAACGACGTCTTTTATTATGTTAGGTGTACAAAGATAATCAATGCTGATTCGGAGGACCCAAAATACATTATCAATGTGAAGCAGTTTGCCAAGTTCGTGGTGGACCTCAGTGATCAGGTGGCACCTACTGACATTGAAGAAGGGATGAGAGTTGGGTAAGATTTCTCTTGATTCTATTTATTTTTCTTTCAATAAAAACTCCAGGTCATATTCAGAGCTTGGCTTTGTTGTGAATGAATGAAGAGCGCTATGGAATACCAGGGGCAGTTTAGTGATTAGTACCATCGGTCGTCCTTTCTTCTCCCCGAGCCCCTAACTTTGCGCCAGCTTCCCACTCCCACTCCTGTGTGCTGTACAAACGAATGGCTTTGAGTGTTATAGTTAACGAGTGTGGATGTGTACGTTTAGTTTACTGGTCTGGTTACAGTATGGCCAGTTGGAAGAAGCAGCACCTGATGAGACAGTTCTTGAGAATTCAGTGAGTGAGTGTCTATAGAATACATAGTAATTCACTCAGCAGGATTGAAGGTTCCCCTTCCCCATGGGTAAGGGGTTTCACTGCTCTTGTAAGTCATTTGCTGCTTTAGACTGATGGTTTAATGTCCTAAATTCTAATGCTTATTTCTCTGAATAACTCTGAGAACTCTGTATCTCTCTTACTTAAAATATGGTTTTGGGGGCTGGAGAGAGAGCTCAGCAGTTAAAGGCGCTTGCTTGCAAAGCCTGACAGCATGGGTTGGATTCTCCAGTACCCAAGTAAAGCCAATGCACAAAGTGGTGCATGTGTTTGGAGTTTGTTTACAATGGCAGAAGCCCCTGATGTGCTTATTATTTCTCTCTTTTCTCTCTTTCTCTGCTTCCAAGTAAATAAATAAGAGTATTTCTTTTTAACCTTCTTAGTGTGGACAGAAATAAGTATCAAATTCACATTCCACTACCTCCTAAGATTGACCCAACAGTCACCATGATGCAGGTAAGAAAATATTGTGGGGTGGGGGGTAATTAGTATGACTTTTTTTTTTTGTTGTTGTTGTTGTTTTTTGAGGTAGGGTCTTACTCTAGCTCAGGCTGACCTGGAATTCACTGTGTAGTCTCAGGGTGGCCTTGAACTCATGGTGATACTCCAACTGCTGCCTCCCGAGTGCTGGGATTAAAGGCGTGTGCCACCACACCCGGCTTTCAGTATGACTTTTAATGTAACTGCAAGCCAGCTAGGGTAGCCCACACCTGAAGCCCAGCAATTGGGGGACTAATTGGAAGGATTGCCATTAGTTCAAGGCCAGCCTGGGCTACATAGTGAGTTTGGGGCCAGTTTGGACTATAGAGTACATACATACAAAACATACAAACAAACAAAAATTAATAATATCCAAAAGCAAACAAACAAAACCAATTGCATTCACCCCCCAAAAGTTTGCAATTTAAAAAATTTTTAGTTTATTTACTTGAGAGAGAAAGCACGTGCCAGGGCCTGTAGCACTGCAAATGACCCCAGATGCATGTGCCATCATGTGCATCTGGCTTACATGGGTTCTTGGGGATTGAACCTGGGTCCTTAGGCTTTGTAGGCAATGCCTTAATTGCTAAGCCATCTCTCTTGCCCAAGTTTGCAATATTTTTTTATTATTAGTTGAGAGAGACAGAGAGAGGAAGAGGCAAAGAGAGAATGGGTGCACCAGGGCCTTTTTCAGCTGCTGTGAAGGAACTCCAGACATGTGCGCCCCCTTGTGTGCATGTGCAACATTGCGCGCTTGCGTCACTTTTGTGTGTGGCTAAACATGGGACCTGGAGATTTGAACAAGTGTTCTTAGGTTTCGCAGGCAGGCACCTTAACTACTAAGCCATCTCTCCAGCCCCCAAGTTTGCAAATTTTTCGAGGTAGGGTTTCACTCTAGCCCAGGCTGACCTGGAACTCACTATGTAGTCTCAGGGTGGCCTCAAACTCACAGCAATCCTCCTACCTCTGCCTCCCAAGTGCTGCAAGTTTGCAGTTTTTAAGCTGCTAATATGTGGTTATGTACCAAAGAGTTGCCAAAGCTTAGAAGCTATTCAAATGAGGAAAATCTTCATGAGTCTTTGCTTGTTTCACTTAGTACTGTTATGGCATGTAGCAGGGCGGATAGCTCTCAGACACCAGAGTTAGCTGGTGTTGCAGGATGGAACTGGGCAAATAGTTTTGTTTAATTCATCAAAATTCTTACTTGCTACAGCTGACTTTTATGGGTTTCCTCCTCTAGAGGATTTAAAAGCCTGTGACTGTGTTTTGTGATTTCATCCCTCTAAGGTGGAAGAAAAGCCTGACGTCACATACAGTGATGTTGGTGGCTGCAAGGAACAGATTGAGAAACTGCGAGAAGTCGTTGAAACCCCACTGCTGCATGTAAGTAACTGAGTGTTGCATTTAAATTTCTTTGTGTAAAGATGTGATAGTCTTTTTTTGTATTGAGCACTAAAATTGTTTGTATATTAGATAGCTTTTAAGTATATTTGATGAATATTTTAATTGTTATGTATGTAAGTATGTATGTATGTATGTATTTGTTTTTGTTTTGTTTGATTTTTGAGGTAGGAATTAGTGTGGAATTCACTGTGTATTCTCAGGGTGGCCGTGAACTCATAGTGATCCTCCTACCTCTGCCTCACAAGTGCTGGGATTAAAGGTGTGTACCACCACACCTGGCTGGGCTTTTTTTTTTTGAGCCAGGGTCTTACTCTAGTCCTTTAAACTCACTCTTTGTTCATGCTAACCTTGAACTCATGGTGATCTTCCTGCTTCAGCCTTCTGAGTGCTGGGATTAAAGGTGGGTACCACCATGCCTGGCAAAATGCTGTGTTTTTCTTAATGACAACTTTTGATAGGGTAGAGGTACAAAGCGATAGTTAAGTTTCAAAAAGAAACAAACAAAAAGAATTACTGGCCAAGTATATTTTAAAAAAATAAAAGAGAAAGATCTGTTGTTTAGATTAACAAATGAAATGGATTTAATCACTAGAAATATATTAAATTCATTACAAGTTATTATAGAAGAAACTGGGAGTTCTAGACACATCAAAAATTTGAGCCAGGCGTGGTGGCACACGCCTTTAATCCCAGCACTTGGGAGGCAGAGGTAGGAGGATCGCCATGAGTTCGAGGCTGCCCTAAGACTACATAGTGAATTCCAGGTCAGCCTGAGATAGAGTGAAACTCTACCTCAAAAAACCAAAAAAAAAAAAAAAGAGACTTTGGGGCCAGGTGTGGTGGTACACGCCTTTAATCCCAGCACTCAGGAGGTAGAGGTAGGAGGATCGCCATGAGTTCAAGGCCACCCTGAGACTACATAGTGCATTCCAGCTCAGCCTGGGCTAGAGTGAGATGCTACCTGGAAAAACAACAACAACAAAAAAATTAGACTTTGGAAGATAATAGAAAACAGGATGCCTGATAATATTTAATTCTTTTAAGCACTGTAATTTATTTTTTTGAGAGAGAGAGAGAGAGGGAGAGAGAGAGAGGGAGAATATGGCATGCCAGTGTCTCCAGTCACTGCAAATGAACTCCAGATGCATGTACCACCTTGTGCAACTGGCTTATGTGGGTACTAGGCAATCAAACTTGAATCCTTAGACTTTGCAGGCAAGCACCTCAACCACTAAGCCATCTCTTTAGCCCTGTAATTTTTTTTTTTAATGAGGAAAATATTTTGTTAAGACTATATAGGCAAAGCTCCTTTTAAAGCCATTTAGGTGTATGTGTTAAGATTTTAGTTTTGATATTATATCTTATAATAAAATTCATTTTAGATTGAGCATAAAAATTGTGGATATAATTTTTTGACATAACAGACTTATTTTTACAAATATGATGAGTATTAACATTATATCTCTATCACAGCCAGAGAGGTTTGTTAACCTTGGCATCGAACCTCCGAAGGGTGTGCTGTTGTTTGGTCCCCCAGGCACAGGCAAGACACTCTGTGCCAGGGCTGTTGCTAACAGGACTGACGCTTGCTTCATTCGAGTTATTGGATCTGAACTTGTACAGAAATACGTTGGTGAGGTAAAGTAGATTATCAAAATGCATATATTTCTCTGTGAAAGATTTGTGATGTAAGAATGAAATTAAAATGGAAATTCCAAATTAAGAGATTGTGTTATGAAAATTCTTGAGTGATTGCCCCCAAATCAGCATTCTTTTTTTTTTTTTTTTGGTTTTTCGAGGTAGGCTCTCACTCTAGCCCAGGCTTACCTGGAATTAACTATGTAGTCTCAGGGTGGCCTTGAACTCATGGTGATTCTCCTACCTCTGCCTCCTGAGTGCTGGGATTAAAGGTGTACACCACCACGCCCAGCTTTTCAGCATCCTTTTTTTATGGCTGGTTGGAAATAGACAACCACTTAAAATTTAATCAGTATGCTACCTCCTCAGAAGGATATCTTTTTGTACAGTTTTAGTTTGTGAGGTAATTACCTGAGAGATGCTTGGTAAATGAAATTTCATCTTTGGGACAGTATTTGACAGTCTAATGAGAAAGAAAAAAACAGATTATCTGTATGTGTGGGAGTGTGTATATTATATATATGTATATATATACTTTGATTCTTTTTGGTAAAAGTTTATGGCTATATTGTACTGGAAGCTTATTAATGGTTAGTAGACTTGTAGTGATTACAAAAGAGGTGCATGACCTGGTATATATTTGAATTTTGTGAACAGCACTTAGAAGTTAAATTCAGCAGACAGCACTTCCAAGCGTAGACCCTGCTTTCACTTCCTCCAGCTTTGCTGATCAGACCAGCTCCCTTGCATCATTTAAGAATGCTAAAACTCCAGCGCTATTTCACACTCACACACAAACCAAAGTTATCCAATGCTATTTTGAGGCTAGTAAGATTAATTTGTTGATATAGGTAGCAAATTTTAGTCTTAAAAAAAAGCTTTAGAAAATGATTGAGAATGTTGTTTAGGGAAAGTATTAAAACTATGTTTATAGTGTTTTAAAAGATTTTAAACTCAACCCAAGAATAATAAATTTTTCTCATTAGGGGGCTCGAATGGTTCGTGAACTTTTTGAAATGGCCAGAACAAAAAAAGCCTGCCTTATCTTCTTTGATGAAATTGATGCCATTGGAGGTATGAATGATATTCTAAAGAATTAGTTTAGGATTGGGCTCTAAAATGTTGTGTTAGGGTTCTTCTGATATGTTAAATCCTTTTTTTTTTTTTTTTTTTTTTTCGAGGTAGGGTCTCACTCTGGTCCAGGCTGACCTGGAATTCACTATGTAGTCTCAGGGTGGCCTTGAACTCTTGGCGATCCTCCTACCTCTGCCTCCCAAGTACTGGGATTAAAGGCATGCACCACCACACCCGGCTCTTTTTTTTTTTTTTTTTTTTTTTAAGTAAAAGGGGGTAGGTCCTGTATTCTCATTGTTTTTTTACTTTTTTATTTTTAAAATTTATTTATTTATTTATTTATTTATTTATTTATTTATTTATTTATTATTTGAGAGAGAGAGGAATGCGGGGGTGGGGTGGGGGAGCAGGGAGAATGGATGCGCCAGGACCATCAACTGCTGCAAATGAATTCCATACACATGTGCCACATTGTATATCTGGCTTATGTGTGTCCTGGGGAATGGAACCTGGGTCCTTGGCTTTGCAGGCAAGTGCCTTAACCACTAAGCCATCTATCGAGCCCTCTCATTGTTTTTTAAAAAGTTTTATTTAGCCGGGCGTGGTGGCATACGCCTTTAATCCCAGCACTTGGGAGGCAGAGGTAGGAGGATCGCTGAGAGTTCCCACCCTGAGACTACATAGTTAATTCCAGGTTTTTGGATCACAGTGAAACCTCGAAAACCAAAAAAAAAAAAAAAAAAGTTTTATTTATTTGTATGTGTGTGTCATGTACATTCTCTTATCATTGCAAATGTTCTTGGACAACTATTTTTCTTTTTCCCATTTTTTTTCTTTTTTTTGTGTTCAGCTTTACATGGGTGGCTGAGGAATTGAACCTGGTCTGGCAAGCTTTGCAAGTGTTTTTAACTAATGAGCCATCTTCTAGCCTGCTATTAGTCTTTTTAAAAAATGTGTGTTGTGGGCTATAGAGATGGCTTAGTGGTTAAGGCACTTACCTGTGAAGCTTTATTGTGTACATATGATGTTACAGTAACAATGTGCATTTATATAACTTAAAAATGAAAAGTTATATTTGAAAGCTGTTAGGTTTTCTCTCCCCCTTTCCTATTCTGGTTTTAATGGAATAGTGACATGACCTAAAGTACTTTGGAATTTCCAAGTCAGCTTGATAGTAAGCTGCTGTGGTCTGTTTAGTATATAGATTTAGTTATACTTTATATATCATTATTACAGCTCTTTGAACTTACTATGTCACCAAGGCTTACCTGAATTCCTGATGTTCCTACATCTTCCAAGTGCTGGATTACAAGTGTAAATCACCCCTGACTCAGATTTAGCTGTATTTTATTTTATATTGTTATTATTTTTTTTTGGTTTTTCGAGGTAGGGTGTCACTCTGGTCCAGGCTGACCTGGAATTAACTATGAAGTCTCAGGGTGGCCTTGAACTCACAGCAATCCTCCTACCTCTGCCTCCCAAACTGCTGGGATTAAAGGTGTGCACCACCACTCCCAGCTTTTTTGAGGTAGGGTCTTGTTGTAGCCCAGGCTGACCTGGAACTCACTCTGCAACCCCAGGGTGGCCTCAAATTCAACAGCAATCCTACCTCAGCCTCCTGAGTGCTGGAACAAGAGGCATGCACCACTATGCTTGGCATTAGCTATAGTTTGAAGGACAGTTGTAACAAATTTCAAACAGTATATAACAGTATATGAGTTTCTTTCATATGATCAATACCATTACAATGCACACGACCTCTGTCATGCTGATGCTTTGATGAGGCACACACTGTATGAAACAGCATTTACTTGATTTGATTTGAAAACCAAGATTCTTTGAAAATCTCCAAACATGCTCTAAAAGGGACTGTTAAATAACCCTCTGGAGAATGCTTTTAAAACAAAGATTTGCCAGGCATGGTGCTTTAATCCCAGCACCTTGGAGGCTGAGGTAAGAGGATCACTCAGTTTGAGGCCATCCTTAGACTACATAGTGAATTCCAGGTCAGCCTGGGCTAGAGTGAGACCTACTTCAGAAAACAGAGTTGGAGAGATGGCTTACTGGCTAAGGTGCTTGCCTGCAAAGCCTAGGGACTCAGGTTCGAGTCCTCAGTACCCATGTAAGCCAGATGCACAAGGTGGTGCATGCTTCTGGAGTTTGTTTGCAGTGGCTAGAGGCCCTTGCTTGCCCAGTTCTCTATCTGCCTCTCTTTTGTCTCTCAAATAAATAAATAAAATATTTTTAAAATATTAAACAGCAGACCCAAAGATTTGCTTTCTGCTTAGTCTTGCTGCTTCGGCTTGGGGTGGCACACACTGCCACCGGGCACGGCGTGAGCTGCTGCTGTCACACTGCTCCAAGCGGACAAGAACTGCTTCTCTGTTACCTTCTAGGAGCTCGGTTTGATGACGGTGCGGGAGGTGACAATGAAGTGCAGAGAACGATGTTGGAACTGATCAATCAGCTGGATGGCTTCGATCCCCGAGGGAACATCAAGGTGCTGATGGCCACTAACAGACCTGATACTTTGGATCCAGCTCTCATGAGGCCGGGGAGACTGGACAGAAAGATTGAATTTAGCTTACCTGATTTAGAGGTAAGAAAACCATTCATTTTAGAAAAGATATTCTTGAAGTTTTTCCTGTGATGCATTTTCATTTTAATATTTGCTAATTCTTTTACTTTTTAGGGTCGGACTCACATCTTTAAGATTCATGCTCGTTCAATGAGTGTTGAGAGAGATATTAGATTTGAACTGTTAGCACGACTGTGTCCAAATAGCACTGGTAAGTGGCAAGGTCTTGCTCATTTGGCTGGTATATCTGTTTGGGTTACTTTATTATTATTATTATTTTGGTTTTTTTTTGAGGTAGGGTCTCACTCTGGACCAGGCTGACCTGGAATTAACTATGTAGTCTCAGGGTGGCCTGGAACTCATGGCAATCCTCCTACCTCTGCCTCCTGAGTACTGGGGTTAAAGGTGTGCACCACCATGCCTGGCTTTATTATTATTTTTAACATTTTAACAGAAAGAGATAATGGGCATGCCAGGGCTTCTTGCCATTGCAAACAGACTCCCAATGCATGCGCCACTTTGTGCATCTGTCTTTACATGGGTGCTGGAGATTCAAACTTGGGCCAGCAGGCTTTGCAAGCAAGTGCCTTTAACTGCTGAACATCTCCTTGGCCCTGGGCTACTTTAATTAACCCTACTTGTTTTCTTTTTGTTGGACAGGAGCAGAGATTAGAAGTGTGTGCACAGAAGCTGGGATGTTCGCAATCCGAGCACGGCGAAAGATTGCTACTGAGAAGGACTTCCTGGAAGCTGTAAATAAGGTCATTAAGTCTTACGCCAAATTCAGCGCTACTCCCCGCTACATGACCTACAACTGATCCCCACGAGCTTTCACATGAAGACACTTCCTTTAGTTGAAATCCTAAGCTTAAATAGACACCTTCCCCCCAAAATAAATGGTTTCAAAATTGCGTAATTTCTTTCAGATCTCTTTTCAATGTGGTGAAATATCAGTGGTCAGGAAAGTTTGTTACAGTGTATTGCTGATTGGTTTTTCGTTCACCATCATTTAAAGGTTTGATAACAAAAGTGCTTTTTTTTGGCCCATCTATCTCCTGCCTGTGTTGGCTGGGTGCTGGGCATGTATCACTTCACTGCCCCTCCCCTCTGCCTAGTGAAGATCAAGTAGAGGCCTCAGCATCCATGGCCCACTCAGATTATGAGGAGGGCTGAAGCTCCTGCTCCTCCCTGTGCGGTTATTGGCGGTCAGTGGTTGCGGGGGACGGAAGACACTTTCTCAGCAGTCTGGCCTCTGTGAGCTGCACGTGCTCTGGTAAGTCGTCCCCATCCACGCTCAGGCAGGCAGTGCTGATGAAACAGTGAGTCACGCACACCAACAGAAGACAAGCAAACTACAACCAAGTGGAAGAGGGCCTCATTGGAAAGAAAGGCCTCAGTGGAAGGGGACAGGGAGTGGGGACAAGAACAGGTAATGTGAGGGGGATTAGGATCACAATACATTACATACATGTACAAAATTGTTAGGTCTACTATCTGTTCCCATTATGCTCCTCTGCCCTCATCACTGTAGCTCATTGAGGCACGTGACCTTATGCATCAGGATGGCTTGCCAAACCATTTTCTGTTAATTAAGCCCAGGGCCTCAGGAACACTAAGCAAGCCCTCTACCACTGAGCTGTAGCCTAGCCCAGGCCAAACCTTTGTAATGTAAAGCATTTGATACACTGACTTCTGCTATTTGACTGATTTAAAATTAAAAATTGGTGATTTTAAAGCCAGGCGTGGTGGTGCACACCTTTAATCCCAGCACTCGGGAGGCAGAGGTAGGAGGATCGCCGTGAGTTCAAGGTCACCCTGAGACTACATAGTGAATTCCAGGTCAGCCTGGGCTAGAATGAGACCCTACCTCGAAAAAACAAAAAACAAAACAAAAAAAAAAAAGCATTGGTGATTTTAATGAATAGTGAAGTGGTAGCAAGTAAAGCAGAAGAAGAAACATACATGTAATAGTTTCAGAAATCTACAATTGGATTTTCATTTACATTGGATTAAATTTAGTGCTTTAGGTTTGGGAAAGCTGCACTTAAACTTGTCATCTACAGTGAGTTATTTTTAAAATAAAAATGGATTTGAATCCTGAACCTGTCTTTAAAATTATTTCTTGTGTAATTATCAAATCTCTTTTTGTACCACAGATATTTCCACCCCCACAAATACTGAGACCACACACAATAAACAGTATTTTTATTGAAGTGTAATATTCACAAATAAATTGCAAAATAGAGCTAGATAAAAGTTTTAGGTCAAAGAAGAAAAGGTTAACATCATAGAAAGCACTGTTTGAAATATTTAAGTTTATGAAAATTATCAAATAGAAAATAAATTCATTCATAAAATCCAACCAATTTCTTCCTTGATTTTTAATCAGAAAAAAAGTCTTTCTAACTCTATCCTTGTCTTTCCTGAAGTATAAGATAGACCATTTTCATATTATGCTCACAAGTATACTCAAGTAAATGACTGGAGATATATATTCTTAAAGATATTCAAACTTGATTCAGTCCAAGTCAATATGTAGCCTGTTACCTGATACAGTGTTTATTTTTTGCCTTGGTGGGGTTTGAGGAGTTGCACGTGTTTTGGTTGGCTATATATTTGGAGAATTAAATAAAACTTGGTAAGTTTTCAAATTTTTCCTAGCACTCAAAACATTGTCAAGGATTTCACTAAAGCTGCACCAGGAAAGACTACCAGCATTTTTGCACTTTGTAAAGCATACAGGCTTACACCTTCGAAATTTCATTTTAGAATTTTTTCTTCTTCTTCTTCTTTTTTTTTTTTTTCTGAGGTATAGTCTCTCTCTAGCCCAGGCTGACCTGCAATTCACTATGTAATCTCAGGGTGGCCTCAAATTTTAGAATTTGAACTGACTTGCTACCTTTAAAAGGGCAGACAGTAGATAAAGCTGTCCCTGCTGTAGACCCTCTCTTCATGCACACATGATGAGGGCAGACTCATTTTCTCAAAACACACGGAGGTGAGGGGAGAGCCTCCTTTTGTCTACTAAACAGGTAAGGGCATGCTATCAAACCACAGAAAATGGACATTTTAGACATTACCTGAAAACTACAAAAAGAGCAACTTTCAGGGCTTGAGGGGAGATCCCACTCCAGATGACACTGGCAGTTGGGGTTCTGCCTTCAGCTACTATTTGCTTATGCTGACGCAGGGTCTGACATGCACAGGGTTTTCTTGGCCCTGTTCTGCAATTGTTTTAAAATGTTTTCCTGGGCTGGAGAAATGGCTTAGGGGTTAAGGCGCCTGCCTCCTAAGCCTAAGAACGCTGGTTCCAATCTCCAGCGGTTCCAATCTCCAGGTCCCACATTTAGCCAGATGCAAAGTGACGCAAGGGCGCAATGCTGCACTTGACCACAAGGGGGCGCACGCATCTGGATTTCGTTCACAGCAGCTGAGAGACTACTGGTGCACCCATCTCTATCTGTCTTCCTCTCCCTCTCTCTGTCTCTGTTTCTCCAAAAAAATAAAATAAAAATAAAAAAAAAAGTTTTCCTCCATTCATGAATCATTATGTAGGATTTAAAAACAGCTTCTCTTTAAGAGACCTTCCTAAAAATAGGACCTTCCCATATTGCCACAAAATAAAGTTAGTTCAGGTCCAATATCTGACATTGTTGATAATGCCCATTTTGGTAGGGCAGTATAAGACTGGATTTGAATAAGAGTTGTAAGGCATAGGTGTGCCTTAGCAGCTATTAGTCTACAAACAGCAGATGGGTGAATTAATTCAAGATCAGACTAAAAAAAAATTAAGAAAATTTCTACCATGTGAAACAATTCTGAGTAAAACATTCGGATGTATTTACATACAAATGAAATATCAAACATACATTCTCATGCATGACAAAGCTACTTTCCCACCTTGAGAAAGACTTCCGTGCTTTTTATGTACATGACAGAATTCTATTTAAAGGAGTCAAAAATCAAACTGAAGAATAAAAATGCAAACGTGTAAGATGTAGATAAAATACTTCCATTAAACTCTGTGTATGAGCTTAGGAACTTGAGTACTGTGCGTCTAGAAGGCACCTACTGAAGACGGTGGTTAAGGATGAACCATTACCATTAGAAATGGTAATATTTCTTAAATCTTTTTAAAATTCTGGCTGAAATGGTGTGGGCCCTTTTACAAAAGTTTCTAGCATAGCTTAAGTTCTGTAACAACAAGTTTCTAGTGTAGCTTAAGGTCTGTAACCACGAGCTCTTTCAGAAGGCAGTCTGTGAGAAAGCAGATGGACCCGATCTTGTGCACCATGGACACAAAGTGTCAAAATGTAACTCTAACTTCACCGAGGCCGACCTGAAGAACTGATTAGCTGGGAGGGGTCCACGTTGACTCCTCGGCGCAGTTACTGGGAACCAGTCATACACTGATAAAATTCTACTGGGATCCAACCCCTCTCCTGACAGTGTCTTCATGAAAACAGAGGTAAGGAGACCTTAAGAAAACAGCTACAAAGTAACAAAACAAACCACAACAGGAAGTTACAAATTAGTAATAAGCTACCCTTAACTGGCATGGTGGCACATGCCTGTACTCTCAGCGCTTGGGAGGTAGGGGATCAGAGGCTTAAGGTCATCCTCAGCTACGCAGCATGTTCAAGGCCAGCTTGACTGACATGAAACCTCAAGAAGCAAAGCAAAACAAAACCCAGGCAACTTTTAAGCAGAAGCAGTGTCAGGCTGGCTTTTATTTTTTATTTTTAAAAAATATATTTTATTTATTTATTTGAGAGAAAGAGAGAGAATGGGTGTGCCACTGCAAACGAACTCCAGATGCATGCACACCCTTGTGCAGCTGGCTTACGTGGGTCCTGGAGAATCGAACCGGGATCCTTTGGTTTGCAGGCAAATGCATTAAACGCTAAGCCATCTCTCCAGCCCTATCTTTTATTTTTATTTTTACTATTTTTTGTTTTTTTGAGGTAGAGTGACCTGGAATTCACTATGTAGTCTCAGGGTGGCTTTGAACTCACTGTGATCCTCCTTTCTCTGCCTCCCAAGTGCTGGGATTAAAGGTGTGAGCTACTTTGATTTTAAAACCAAAACCCTAATTGGTTTTGGCCTAAAGGCTCTCCTCCTCAACCTTCAAACAACCGTATCAATTATGAAGAACGGTTGAGAGCATTTTACACACAGGCTGTGAGTTTGATTGATCATTAATGTAAGTTATGTTCTTGTACCCAAGTCATTATTAGTGTTCTTAAAAACCATGGTTTTTTTTTGAAGGCTACTTGACTATTAGCAACAATAACAACAAACTTCTAGAGACTTACTGGCCACAATGGTGACACTTTGGGCATCAAAAAGAATATATGGTGTAAAATAACCATATATACCAAACCAAAATACCAAACTAAAAATTCCTATGTCTATATGCCAAAAGAGAGACTTACAAGAACCTAACTTGTCAGTCATCTATTAAACCAATTCCTTACTTTGAAGCTAATAATTACATGTAAATAAAACCTGCCTTTCTGTTTAAACTATATTTAAGGAGGACCAGATAGCTCAAGTTGAGGAGGACCCGCTATAGTTTACATCAATAACTGACGAATAAGTGTGAGAACCAAAGAAAAATGGAAAAATAATCAAGTTACTCATTTAAACAGGGATGATCATCTGATGTTGCAATTTCTGGTTCAGTGGCTAATGAGAAACTGGGCATTGCTTTAACTCTCAAAGGGAAAAGCCAGTTGGAGGATCAGACTGCCATGCTGATTGTGGTAGGTGAATTAGGGGTCATATATTCTCTGCCTGATGGAATACGAAACGTATTTTACCTGTGATATACACATTATGCATCCTAATGCACAAAATGCCTAACTCATATCCATTTGCCTTGAGCTATGATTTCTGGGTGGCAGGTAATTCAGGGAAGAGGGGAACAAGCTAGGCAACACCTTGAGAGGCAACTACAGAGCCACAGGAAGGGAGTCTGTAGAACATCTGTCTCTGTCTTGTAAATAAGTAACTGTCACAAAAAAGAGGAACTGCCCTAGATTTAAATAGACTCAAGGGACACCCCCAGTTACAGTGTAAGGTTATAGAATAATACAAGTGTAGACTCACATGGCAGATTTGAGGATAATGGGAAATTGACCTCAGAGGTAACATGTTCCAGAATGAGAAAGCAGAGATTGCTAACTATAAAGGTGGGTTAAAAATCACTGTAGAGCTGACCTTTTTTTTTTTTTTTTTTTTTTTTTTTTTTTTTGAGGTAGGGTCTCATTCTAGCTCAGGCTGACCTGGAATTCACTACGTAGTATCAGGGTGGCCTCAAACTCATGGCGATTCTCCTACCTTTGCCTCCCAAGTGCTGGGATTAAAGGTGTGCACCACCACCCCCAGTTCCGACCTTATTTTTGTTTAAAAGTATATATGCATAGAAAAAGATCTGCGGGCTGGAGAAATGGCTTAGCAGTTAAGGAGTTTGCCTGCAAAGCCAAAGGATCCCGGTTCGATTCTCCAGGACCCATGTAAGCCAGATGCACAAGGGGGCGCACGCATCTGGAGTTCCGTTTGCAGTGGCTGGAGGCCCTGGTGCACTCATTCCCTCTCTCTCTCTCTGCCTCTTTCTCTCAAATAAATAAAATACATTTTAAAAAAGATCTGAAAGGACACACATTAAGGTATTAATAGTGTTTGTAATAGTGGAACTATGATTTTTGTTTTTAAATTTTCAATTGTCTATTTTTTTTCAAAATGTCCACAATATACTTATACCATTTCTATAATAATAAAAGGTTATTTTGACAGCAGAGCTTCTAGAAATTTGTAGATTTGCCTCTTCTGTTAGAAAACTATAGTCTGTACCCCAACAAGCACAAAACAGGAACTACTAACCATCCTGATGACAGCAGCAGGTTCTGATTGCAGGGAAAGTACTTGAATATAGAAAACTTCAAGTGCTTATCTTGAAAAGAAGCACTAAAATGTAACAAATGTCACTGTATAGTAAGTGCAGGAAGAGAACAATTTATCTTTGAAATATTCAGTTAAAAAACCACAAGTAAAATACATCTTGCTACACGTCATTCACCCTCCAAATTGCCTTGACTACTAAGTGTTTACCCCAAAGGGGGCAAAATCTAGAGTCTAACATTTAAAATGTGTAGGTGAGAAATTTCACAAGAGTTGCATAACCCCGTCCCAAGTGAGGTCCCATCTATGCCTCTGGTGTGGTAGGAGTCGCATTAGGCTCCAAATCCTCTTGGGGAGGTGGAACAGAGGTGTCTTGCTTAGCCAGGGCCTCTCGAACTTGGCTGCCTAAAACCGCATCATGGATGCTGTGGAACAGTAGCTCCTTTAAGGCAGGATTTTCAAAAAATCTATTGCGAGTGAGGTCATTCACCACTTGTGCTATAAAAGAAGAAAAGAAAATTGTTTCACATTCTGTGTTGTGATTTCAGACATTTAAAGAGTAACACTTTGATACTATATTTATTTAGTTCCTAATTAATTAAGTAACAGAGTATTTCTTGTGTGGACCAGGGAGGCCTTCAGCTCTAGATTTGCCTGCCTCAATCTCCCTAGCTGGATTTGTGACATGTGCCACCATGCCCAGCATCATTTGGTTTAAATACTAAAATGCATAATAAAATAGTACAATTCTCACTCTACTCCCTGTTACCATCACATCACACCTCCAGTCCCAGGAAGCTTTTTTACTACTTTCTGGTATATTTCAGGATTCCTCTATGCAAATATAAGTGAATATATATATATATTCCAGCCAGGCATGACACCACATGCCTGTAATCTCAGCACTTAGGAGGCCGAGGCAAGGTGGATTACAAATTTGAGGCCAGTCTGGGCTACATGTCAAGACCTTATTTCAGGGCTGGGCAAATGGCTTAGCAGTTAAGGCGTTTGCCTGCAGAGCCTAAGGACTCCAGTTCAATTCCCTAGGACCCACATAAGCCAGATGCACAAGGGGGTGCATGCGTCTGGAGTTCATTTGCAGTGGCTGAAGGCCTTGGTGTGTCCATTCTCTTTTTCTCTATCTGCCTCTCTCCCTAATAATAAATAAATAGAAAAATATTTTTAAAAAGACATTTCAAAAAACAAGTCAAATTAATGTCTTATTACATATTTACTTCTTCCCTTTGGGAGTGTGTGTGTGTGTTACATGCATGTATATGTGGTGCCAATGCACTGCCTGCAGCTCGGGATGCTTGCCTGTGACAGCTGGAGCACAATGACTGTGTGTCCGGCCCATCTTTCTTCCGCCTCTTCTTATTTTGAGCTGGGAATCTTTTACTGATACTAGGGCTTTGTTTTTTTTTATTTATTTATTTTTCTTTTTCAAGGTAGAGTCTTGCTCTAGCTCAGGCTGACCTGGAATTCACTATGTAATCTTAGGGTGGCCTCGAACTCACGGCAATCTGGCTTTTTTTTTTTTTTTTTTTTGAGTCCAGGTGATTCCATGGTCTCTATTCCATCTTGTGGAACTGGGGTTACAGGCATGTATGGCCATGCCCAGCTGTCTAAGTGGGCTCTGGAGATTCAAACTCAGGCAGTTTCAGGCCCTCCTGCTTACTCAGGAAATGCACTTAACCACCCTGCCATCTGTCCAGTCTTAATCACCCCCTTTCCTTAGCCAAAATATAGCAGATTATATATTATTCTGGTGCTTTTATTTGGGTTGTTGGGGATCAAATTCAGTGCTTTGTGCACGTTAGTCAAGCACTCTATTAACTGAGCTACTTCCTAGCCCAGTTAATTAATTATAAACGATATAAAACTAATTAATATTACATAATAATTATAATTAATTAATTGATCAATTTACCACTACATGCTATTATATTGTTCAGATGTACTTTTATTTATCTGGTTCCTTTCCTTTTGTTTTGTTTTTCAAGGTAGAGTCTCACTTTAACCCAGGCTGGCTGACCTGGAATTCACTATGTAGTCTCTGGGTGGCCTTGAACTCACAGGGATCTTCCCACCTCTGCCTCCCAAGTGCTGGGATTAAAGGCGTGCGCCACCACGCCAGGCTTGATTCCTTCCCTTTCTGTTTGACCCTTGAGGTTTTTCCAGTCTTTTGCTTTGGTGGACGATGTTATGATGACTAAATGTTATGTGTCATTTTTGTATGTGTGCTGGACACGGTGAGTTGGAAGGAAAATGTGTTTGTGAGTTTGAATGATAATGGTCTGCCCTCTCCCACCAGTTAAGTCTGAGAGAGCAGTTCTTCCAGCCACGTGCCTTTGAAGCACACTGCCAAATATTGTTGAATTTCCCAGGTAAAGGGTTATCAGTTCCCTGCCCCCACACTCTAGTTCAGAAGACCTGAACTGGAGTAACCAAGTGATAATGCCTGGAACGGCTACCTTCAAAACTGGCTTTACACAGGCGTGGTGGCACATGCCTTTAATCCCAGCATTTGGGAGGCAGAGTTAGGAGGATCGCCGTGAGTGTGAGGCCATACTGAGATGACATAGTGAATTCCAGGTCAGCCTGGACTAGAGTGAAACCCCACCTTGAAAAACCAAAACAACAAACAAACAAACAAACAAACAAACAAACAAACAAAAAACCTAGCTTTACAGTGATATGCAGAAGAATGATGTCCATGTCTTTAAAATTTTAAATTATGGGGGTTGGAGTGATAGTTTTGTGGTTAAGGTGCTTGCTGGCAAAGCCAAAAGACCCAGGTTCTATTCTCCAGGACCCACATAAGTCAGATGCACGAGGTGGCCCATGTGTCTGGAGTTCATCTGTAGTAGTTGGAAGCCCTGGCGTGCTGCCCCCTTGCAAATAAATAAATAAAAATATTTAAACTAGCCGGGCGAGGTGGCACACGCCTTTAATCCCAGCACTCGGGAGGCAGAGGTAGGAGGATCACGTGAGTTCGAGGCCACCCTGAGACTACATAGTGAATTCCAGGTCAGCCTGGATGAGAGTGAAACCCTACCTCGAAAAAACAAAATAAAACAAAACAAAAAATTTAAACTAAAAAATTTAAATGATGGGGCAAATGCCAAATAAAGTTATATATATATATTTTTAAAAAGAAGCCAAACTAGAATGTTAAAACGTTCCCCATTCTAAGGTGTACTCACCACTGCATCCTGCTAAATATGCATAAATGCCGACGTCGCCATATTCTTTTACAATCTGCAATGTCAAAATCAAGTTAGTTTCTGTTGACCCTGTACCCAGTGCAAGTCACTGTCTACCAATGTGTATTCCTTCTGCCTTTCACACAGTCAGTGACAGCTAGACTATTAACACAGCATTCAATTTTATTTAGGTGTAATTAAGATCTGGTAATGATTTTTTTACATTATAGTTACAGAACATGTAACCACTGGAGCATGCTTCAGAATAACAGAAAGCAGACGATTGATACAAATGAAATGAAATTGTTCATAAATTAATAATTGTTGAAGCTGAGTGAAAGTTACATGGGGATTATTATACTACTGTCTTTACTTAAACATTTTTTTTGTTTATTTTTTATTTATTTATTTGAGAGAGAGAGAGAGAGAGAGGCAGACAGAGAGAGAATGGGCATGCCAGGGCCTCCAGCCACTGCAGATGCATGCGCCACCTTGTGCATCTGGCTTACATGGGTCCTGGGAATCGAGCCTTGAACTGGGATCCTTAGGCTTCACAGGCAAGCACTTAACCACTAAGCCATCTCTCCAGGTCCCTGTCTTTACTTTTATAGATTAAATCAAAAGTTGGGAAAAAATTGCAACAACACAAAAGAGTTGATGGGGGATTGTACATAGCCCATGAACCCGTGTGGCTGACAGGACACCACGCACAGGGTGTTGAATGTGTTAGTCAGGGTGATGCTTACCCCTGCCAGAGTTTTCACTCCAACAGAATCGATAAAATTGACTTGAGTGAAGTCTAGAATCACAGTGTGGATAGTTTCGGGTGGCATAAATCTTTGTATTTCCTCAGGAAACGTGCTCTTAATGACTATTGGAGGATATTTGACTTCACCATCCTCTTCTTCAGGCTTGGTACTGTCTTCTCCATCTACTTCTGCATCCTGTGTCAAAAATGGAGCCATGAAGTGTGCTGAACAACTTATATATATTTTTATATTTATTTATTTATTTGAGAGAGAGAGAGAGAGAGAGAGAGAGAGAGAGAAATGGGCACGCCAGGGCCTCCAGCTGCTGCGAACGAACTCCAGATGTGTGCGCCCCCTTGTGCATCTAGCTTACGTAGGTCCTGGAGAATTGAACTGGGGTCCTTTGGCTTTGCCGGCAAATGCCTTAACCTCTAAGCCATCTCTCCAGCCCCTTATATTTTTGTTCGAGAGAAAGATATAAAATGGAAAATCAACCCTTATATTCTCAAGCTACTGTACTAGATCCTTCCTAAAATAATTGTCACAGTCCAGCCCTATAATGTGACAAAAAAGGTGTGTCCATAATATTTACTCTTAGTTCACTTCTCCCCTCAAGGCTTTTGGTCTGGCAAATCTATTTCTCTTAGTTCTCTCTCTTTTCTCCTCATTTAGAAAACAGTTCATTAACTTCAGCATGACCAGCCACTCATTACCACAAATCTGAGCAATAAAAACCAGCCTTTGAGCTTTTAAAAAACATCTGAATCAATCTATGACAACATACTAAAAGTGAAATTTATTAAGGTAACATGTGATTTTCACTTTTTTGTTTCTTTTGTTTTGAGGTAGGGTCTCAATTCACGATCTATAAGCTCAGGCTGGGCTCTGAATTCACAACAATCCTCCTACCTCTGCTTCCAAGTGCTAGGATTAAAGGAGTGTGCCACCATACCTGGCTAACTTTTCTTTTTAAAAAATGCGGGGCTGGAGAGATGGCTTAGTGGCCAAGGCTTTTGCCTTCAAAGCCAAAGGACCCAGGTTCAATTCCCCAGGACCCACGTAAGCCAGATGTACAAGGGGCACATGAGTCTGGAGTACATTTGCAGTGGCTAGAGGCCCTGGAGTGCCCATTCTCTCTCTGTCTTTCTCTTTTCTCTCTCTATCTCTCTCTGCTCGCAAATAAATAAATAAAATTTAAAAAATGTAGTATGATTTATTTATTTGCAAGGAGAGAGAGACAGAGAGAGAGAGAGCGAAGCGAGCCAGGGCCTCTTGCTGCTGCAAATGAACTTCAGACACATGTGCCACCTTGTACATATGGCTCTATGTGAGTACTGGGGACTCAAACCCAAGCTGTCAGGCTTTGCAAGCAAGCAAGCACCTCAACTGCTGAGCCGTTTCTCCAGCCCTTGATTTTTTACTTTTCAACATGATGCTTTGACTACTCACTTCAGAAGCATCCTCCATCCTCATAACAACCTTATCACATACCTTTTTTTTTTTTTTTTTTTTTTTTGGCTTTTTGAGACAGGGTATTATGTAGCTCAGGCTAACTCTGAACTTACTATGTAACTGAGGTTCACCTTGAACTCCTGATCCTCCTACATCTGCCTCCCAAGTGCTAAGATTATAGGTGTACACCACCACATTGATTTTAATCACATACTTTTTTCTGCTTGTTTGTTTGTTTGTTTGTTTGTTTGAAGTAGGGTTTCATTCTAGCCCAGGCTGACCTGGAATTCACTATGTAGTCTCAGGGTGGCCTCCAACTCAGGGTTATCCTCCTACCTCTGCCTCCCGAGTGCTGGGATTAAAGGCGTGCACCACCATGCCCGGCTTATCACATACTTGTAATACATAAAGGAAACTTAGATTGTCTATAAGCTTTCCCATATCAACAACTTCATGCTGGAAAAGGGAAAATCCTCTGAACGGATCACTCACCACTTTGACCACAGTTGCGTTGGCCATGTTCGCATTTCCAACTTCCTTAGCATATTTCCTCATGGCCTTCCTTCTTGCTCCCATTATGACTGCTGGGTTCACTCCAGTCTTTACAGAACAGCAACAGATGCAAAATCACTTCTGGCTCCCAGGGACCCGCCCACATGTCATTCAGTCTTCAAATCTCTCCCTTCTAACTGCTCTCTATGCCCGATGTTTCCCTCGGACGCCTGAATTATTGCTCCTTTACTAAGAGACCATCAGTGCTTTATCTCAGTTTGAGTCTTTATTCAAGACAATCAGAAGCTAAAGCCATAGAAAGAATTTTAGAGTGGTATTTACTAAACTTGGATTTCTTGGATTCTTACATTTTCTTACATTTTTTCCTTATTTTAAAATATACTTTTATTTATTTATTTATGAGATAGAGGGGAAGAGAGAGGGAGAGGGCGAGAGAGGGAGAATGGGCGTGCCAGGGCCTCCAGCCAATGTAAATGAACTCCAGATGTGTGCTCCCTCCCCCCACCGCATCTGGTTTACGTGGGTCCTGGAGAATTTTTTTTTTTCGAGGTAGGGTCTCACTCTGATCCAGGCTAACCTGGAATTAACTATGTAGTCTCAGGGTGGCCTTGAACTCATGGTGATCCTCCTACCTCTGCCTCCCAAGTGCTGGGATTAAAGGCATGTGCCACCACGTCCGGCTGGAGAATTGAACTGGGATCCTTTGGCTTTGCAGGCAAACACCTTAAACACTAAGCCATCTCTCCAGCTCCGAATTCATATATATATATATATTTTTTAAATTATTTATTTATTTGAGAGAGAGAGAAAGAGGCAGAGAGAGAGAATGGGTGTGCCAGGGCCTCCAACCACTGTAGATGAACTCCAGACACATGTGCCCCCTTGTGCATCTGGCTTACGTGGGTCCTGGAGAGTCGAACCGGGATCCTCTGGCTTTGCAGGCAAATGCCTTAACTGCTAAGCCATCTCGCTAGCCCCCGAATTCTTATATTTTTGAGGTTCATGGGGAATAGAGGTTGAGTTCTAGTCATAACTGGAGGAACCCTCAAATCCTCAAAGTAAGAAATTCCATTTTTCAAATGTTAGATTGTATGTGAGTTGGAGTAAAAGTCAGACGCAGAGTCCAGGAAGCTTGAAAGGGGCTGTGAGGGAGGGAGGAGAGGGGAGGGTATAGTAGACATGTAAGCAGAGGGGCAGAATACTGGGTGGAATGGTCTAAGTGGGGTTGGGGGTGGGGATGTAGGAGAGGAGGCACGGGAGGAGGGTTAATCAAAATTTAAGTTATGGAGCCAGGCGTGGTGGCGCACACCCTTAATCCTAGCACTCGGAAGGCAGAGGTAGGAGGATCGCCGTGAGTTCAAGGCCACTCTGAGACTACATAGTGAATTTCAGGTCGGCCTGGGCTAGAGTGAGACCCTACCTTGAAAAAAAAAATTAAGTTGTTATGAGTAATCCATGTGGAAACCTGCTCCTTCACTAGCGAATACTATACATGTTAAAAAAGAGGGTTTGGACAGAAGTATCCCGTGGAGGCAGATAATGCCAAGCCCAGAAGCCATAGATTGTTAGAAAAATTTCAGTGCCAGGGATGGGATACCGTCCACTGAGCTGTTGGCCAGTGAGGCTGCCAATGTCCCCAAAACATTATGTTATTGCCAAGGCTCTTGATTTCCCACCAGAACTAGATGGTAAGACCCTATTGACTAGCTGTCAGCTGTTAGGATGCTGGAAAGAGCTATGCAGTATGCTGCCTTCTGGGGCAGGGAAGTCATCAACAGGCTTAACCAGCTGCAGACCCTGCAAGCCTTACAGCTGGCCAGCCAGGGTAAATGTGCCAACTGGTGCAATGATGGTATGTCTGTTATGGGGGAACCAACTGCTCTCTGATTGGACTGGAGGCCCACTCCACAGAAGGGACTAAATGCCTGCTACTGAAAACCTAGTGAAAACCCTTTGGCAGGGAAGGTCATAAAGCCTATGTGGGGAAGCCACACTGTTGTCTGGCTCAATGCATAATTATACTCACCAAACTCTAAACACTTATGTGTGTGCTTCTATAGTAATGCTACTCTCATTTTTGGTTAGAGAAGCTTCTCTTTTCAGATGGCGGTATCCACTGGGGGGATTCAAAATCCACCACGGCGCTGAGAAGAAGTGACAGTGGAGTGTTCAGCACTAAGTGAGACATCTCTATGACACCTTCCAAGGCTCAGGGACCATTGTGGAAGAAGTGGTAGAAAGAATGTAAGAGCCAAAGGAAAGGGAGGGCTGCTTACAATATTGTCATCTAGACACAAAGTGGTCTTGATATTTGTGACCTCACAGTGACTGACATTACCTACACAAGACCTGCATAATAGGAGGGAAAAAAAAAACCCTGATGACATCAAAGTAGAAGAGAGTCTAATTAGAGAGAAGGGCTTCAGTGGAGTGGGGTTTGGGGGAGAAGTGGGGGGTGGACATAGGACGGGATTATAATCAGTGTATATTGTCTATGTTTATGGAAGCTTTCAATAAAAAGTTAGAGAAATTGGATTTTTCTTAGTTTTCTTTTTATTTGAGAGAGACAGAGAGAGATAGGCAGAGAGAGATAGAGATAGAGAGAAAGAGAGAATAGGCTGTGGCCTCTCAGCCACTGTGAAAGAACTCCAGACGTATGCACCCTCTTGTGGGCAAGTGCGGCATTGCGCCCTTGCATCACTTTTGGCGTTGGGCTAAACGTGGGACTTGGAGAATCGAACAAGAGTTCTTAGGCTTGGCAGGCAGGCGCCTTAACCACCAAGCCATCTCTCCAGCCCTTTTCTTAGTTTTTAAAAAATGATAATGTGTACATATGATAAGTGACACTGGATAGTGGTAACTAGTTACACAATATGAATGTACTTAATGCCACACACTGGATGATACTTGCTGCAGTCAGGTTCACATTGCTGGTAGAAATCACCCAGCCAAGAGCAGCTTGTGGGAAAAAAAGAGGTTTATTTTGGCTTACAGGCTTGAGGGGGAAGCTCCATGATGACATGAGCAGAGGGTGGACATCACTCCCTGGCCAATATCAGGTGGAAAACAGGAACAGGAGAGTGTGCCAAACACTAGCAAGGGGGAGCTGGCTATAATACCCATAAGCCCACCCCCAACAATACACTGCCTCCTGGAGGTGTTAATTCCCAAATCTCCATCAGCTGGGAACCTAGAATTCAGAACACCTAAGTTTATGGAGGACCTCTGAATTAAACCACCACAGTACCATTAAAACTGATTAAATTCATAAACTTTATGTTATATATATTTTGCTGCAGTAAAAAAGAGAGAGAAAATAAAGACGAAGTATGCAGAGACATTTAAGCAGTTCCTGTCATGCACAAATCTCCTCAGAAATAATTTTTTTTTTTGAGGTAGGGTCTCACTCTAGCCCAGGCTGTCCTGGAATTCGCTATGCAGTCTCAAGGTGGCCTTGAACTCACGGCATTCCTTCTACCTCTGCCTCCCAAGTGCTGGGATTAAAGGCGTGCTCCACCATGCTTGGCAGAAATAATTATTCTTTAAAAAATTTTAAAATTCTTTTGCATGCGTGTGTGCATGTGTGTGTGTGTGTGTGTATACATGTGCACACACATTAGGGCCTTTTGCCACTTCAAACAAACACCAGGTACTTGTGCCACATTTGGGTCCATTTTATATGGGTGGCTTGTGAACTGAACCTGGGCCCATGGACTTTGCAAGTATATTTAACCACTGAGCCATCTTCCAGAAATAATCACTCTTAATCTTTTAGGACTCACCTTTCTTTTTAATGCGTTGCTATACAAGTCACTATTTGCATAGTAAATTGGAGCATTTATCTGGAATATTTTTATTCCAGGAATTTCTTTCACCTGAGAAATGAAACATTAGTGAGTTTAACACCTGTGTTTATTTCAGAATCGGAACTGCAATTGCCTCTCTCTCCTCTAGCCTGAAAATGAATACAGGAATTGCAGAGGGCCCCGATCACATTTGTACATGATGTTACTCATCCACTCGGGCTCTGGGAAGAAGAATCCTGAGAAGAAAAGTTTTTTTATTCTTTTGGTACAGGGTCTGTGTTGCCCAGGTTGGTCTTCAACTCCTGGGCTGAAATGATCCTCGCAGCTCAGCCTCCTGGGTGGCTGGCACTACAAGACTGTCTCCTACTCCTGGCTTGAAAACTTCTAAGAATACACAGCTTCATGTTTCTTTTTTCTTTTTTAATTTTTTATTTATTTACTTGAGAGAGAGAAACAGGCAGAGAGAGAGAGAGAGAGAGAGAGAGAGAGAGAAGAGAGAGAGAGAATGGGCGCGCCATTTACCAAATGAACTCCAGATGTATGCGCCCCCTTGTGCATCTGGCTTACGTGGGTCCTGGAGAATTGAACTGGGATCCTTTGGCTTTGTAGTCAAACACCTTAACCACTAAGCCATCTCTCCAGCCCAGCTTCATGTTTCTTTTACAAGACAGTCTTTGTTTCATTTTTACCACTAAACACAACAAAGAAGGAGCTGAAAAAACATTCAAAGGGAGGAAAGAAAATGGACGGGAGAGGCAAGGCTGGTGCCAGACAGTAAGAAGCAGGTGAGGTAGGTAGACAGAGGGTTAATTGGTTTGAGCCACAGCTGGGAAACAGGCAAATGGAGTAGACAGCTTTTCAAGAAGCCTCATGAGACTCATACATGCAAACTGGAACTGAGTCATGTAACATTTCATTCTTTGGAATGAGGGGGAAAAAACACCAGCATTTACCCTAAGCTCATCTAAAACCAAACAGTGAATCAGCATTTCTTCCTGAGCAGAATGCAGACCAAATGAGTTTTAAAAGAGATTCTGTGTAGGTCTTTGAGATTCTGTAGTAGAAAAGGACGTTCCAAAATCTAAGAAACTTAAAGCTGTCATGTTAACCAATGAGGATAAAATGAGAGAATTCCATAGTCCCCCCCCCCCCGCACACACCTAGATTTTACGTGGTTAATTCAGTATTTTATTTATTTATTTATTTGACAGAGAAAGAGGTGGAGAGAGAGAGAATGGGCACGCTAGCCTCCGGCCACTGCACATGAACTCCAGATGCATGCGCCCCCTTGTGCATCTGGCTAACGTGGGTCCTGGGACATCGAACCTGGGTCCTTTGGTTTTGCAGGCAAACGCCTTAACCACTAAGCCATCCCTCCAGCCCTAATTCAGTATTTTACTGTTGATTTCAATAACCAGGCATATAGGCTAACTATTCCCTCAGCTTCAACATTTTGTAAATTCACATTTTCATTCCAACTGTGTACTACTTACTCGTTAAAATGAGCACAAACAAGTATCAGGACATTAACTAGCTGACACACAGTATAAACTGCAAAGCTGAATCCACACGACAAACTGGCACTTGATATCTTCCCTTTGATTGCCATGCCATAACCTGGATAAAATCATGGCTTTGCCACATACATCACATGCTTACCATCTTTTAAAATATTAGAAAAATGCCCTACCTCCTCATATGCGTCTATATCAATATATACATCGGTGTCAGGAAGCTGTCCCAGGACTTTGTAGCTAGGACTGAAGAGAGAGAGAGAGAGAGAGAGTGAGTTTGATCCTACTGAGCAGAGGCACACAGCACATGATTTGACAATACAAATGAGGGTTTGCTAATGTATTCAGGGAAACTGGATCCTTATGTGGACTTTGCAGCAGGGCTCCTCCTATATTTCATTCTCTGCCATTCTGCCCTTGCATGGAGTGATGTTGGGCTACACAGGGAGGCTGAGGTCCCTCTCCCTGGGGGATGAGGATTATAATAAACACAAGAGGAATGGGCAAACCTGAACGCCCCCCTCCCCCGGAGTGCTCTGACAACCCCTGTCTATAGACACAATCCCAGTGCTCCCCGCAAAGTTTGACCTCAACTACTACCTGTTTGATGCCGGGAGCAAGGAAGTCTCTTTCCATAAACACCCATGTGCTTTTATTTGCACATCCCTTTTATTTATTTGTCACACTGTAGCTTGTTACTTCAACAGAAGCATGTATAACTATATATCCTAATTTTATGACTGTATCAACTATGACAGAGCAGAGTATCTAATGAAATTATATGGATTTTCTTCTTTTTTTTTGGTGTTGGGGCTTGAATGTACCAAGCATGTGCCTTTACACTGAACTCTGCATAGAATCTATTTAACATTTTGTTTATTTACTCAACAGGCTGCATTTTACGAGCTATAGCGCTCACATTAACTAGAAATAAGCCCAGGGCTCCACTTCCACCAATTCTATATACACTTGATGTCAGTGTTGCCCTCTTTGTCATCGTAGCCAGGACACTCACCTCTGTGTTCTGTAAATGACAGTCAGCAGGGCAATGATCACGGCAGTAATCAAGCCATAGTCCAGTCCCAGGAACAAGGACGACACAAAAGTGGTAAGCCAGATGGTCTGAATAAAAGTCAGAAAGCTTTCTAGAGAATCAAGCAGAAACTTCCAGAAGAATCACCCAGAGGTACCCGCCCTACGGCTACCTTGCCCGAGTACTGCACGTAACAACTGAGTGCATTAATGTCTTCCTCAGATTTTTTTGTTTGTTTTTGTTTTTTGAGGTAGGGTCTCGCTCTAGCCCTGACCTGAATTCACCATGGAGTCTCAGGCTGGCCTCGAACTCTCGGCGATCCTCCTACCTCTGCCTCCCAAGTGCTGGGATGAAAGGCGTGCGCCACCACGCCCGGCTCCCTCAGATTTTCATTTGCAGTGGTAAAAGTCACTGCACTGAAGTGTTTTTACCACTAAACACAACAAAGAAGGAGCTGAAAAAACATTCAAAGGGAGGAAAGAAAATGGACGGGAGAGGCAAGGCTGGTGCCAGACAGTAAGAAGCAGGTGAGGTAGGTAGACAGAGGGTTAATTGGTTTGAGCCACAGCTGGGAAACAGGCAAATGGAGTAGACAGCTTTTCAAGAAGCCTCATGAGACTCATACATGCAAACTGGAACTGAGTCATGTAACATTTCATTCTTTGGAATGAGGGGGAAAAAACACCAGCATTTACCCTAAGCTCATCTAAAACCAAACAGTGAATCAGCATTTCTTCCTGAGCAGAATGCAGACCAAATGAGTTTTAAAAGAGATTCTGTGTAGGTCTTTGAGATTCTGTAGTAGAAAAGGACGTTCCAAAATCTAAGAAACTTAAAGCTGTCATGTTAACCAATGAGGATAAAATGAGAGAATTCCATAGTCCCCGCACACACCTAGATTTTACGTGGTTAATTCAGTATTTTATTTATTTATTTATTTGACAGAGAAAGAGGTGGAGAGAGAGAGAATGGGCACGCTAGGGCCTCCGGCCACTGCACATGAACTCCAGATGCATGCGCCCCCTTGTGCATCTGGCTAACGTGGGTCCTGGGACATCGAACCTGGGTCTTTTGGTTTTGCAGGCAAACGCCTTAACCACTAAGCCATCCCTCCAGCCCTAATTCAGTATTTTACTGTTGATTTCAATAACCAGGCATATAGGCTAACTATTCCCTCAGCTTCAACATTTTGTAAATTCACATTTTCATTCCAACTGTGTATACTTACTCTCGTTAAAATGAGCACAAACAAGTATCAGGACATTAACTAGCTGACACACAGTATAAACTGCAAAGCTGAATCCACACGACAAACTGGCACTTGATATCTTCCCTTTGATTGCCATGCCATAACCTGGATAAAATCATGGCTTTGCCACATACATCACATGCTTACCATCTTTTAAAATATTAGAAAAATGCCCTACCTCCTCATATGCGTCTATATCAATATATACATCGGTGTCAGGAAGCTGTCCCAGGACTTTGTAGCTAGGACTGAAGAGAGAGAGAGAGAGAGAGTGAGTTTGATCCTACTGAGCAGAGGCACACAGCACATGATTTGACAATACAAATGAGGGTTTGCTAATGTATTCAGGGAAACTGGATCCTTATGTGGACTTTGCAGCAGGGCTCCTCCTATATTTCATTCTCTGCCATTCTGCCCTTGCATGGAGTGATGTTGGGCTACACAGGGAGGCTGAGGTCCCTCTCCCTGGGGGATGAGGATTATAATAAACACAAGAGGAATGGGCAAACCTGAACGCCCCCCTCCCCCGGAGTGCTCTGACAACCCCTGTCTATAGACACAATCCCAGTGCTCCCCGCAAAGTTTGACCTCAACTACTACCTGTTTGATGCCGGGAGCAAGGAAGTCTCTTTCCATAAACACCCATGTGCTTTTATTTGCACATCCCTTTTATTTATTTGTCACACTGTAGCTTGTTACTTCAACAGAAGCATGTATAACTATATATCCTAATTTTATGACTGTATCAACTATGACAGAGCAGAGTATCTAATGAAATTATATGGATTTTCTTCTTTTTTTTTGGTGTTGGGGCTTGAATGTACCAAGCATGTGCCTTTACACTGAACTCTGCATAGAATCTATTTAACATTTTGTTTATTTACTCAACAGGCTGCATTTTACGAGCTATAGCGCTCACATTAACTAGAAATAAGCCCAGGGCTCCACTTCCACCAATTCTATATACACTTGATGTCAGTGTTGCCCTCTTTGTCATCGTAGCCAGGACACTCACCTCTGTGTTCTGTAAATGACAGTCAGCAGGGCAATGATCACGGCAGTAATCAAGCCATAGTCCAGTCCCAGGAACAAGGACGACACAAAAGTGGTAAGCCAGATGGTCTGAATAAAAGTCAGAAAGCTTTCTAGAGAATCAAGCAGAAACTTCCAGAAGAATCACCCAGAGGTACCCGCCCTACGGCTACCTTGCCCGAGTACTGCACGTAACAACTGAGTGCATTAATGTCTTCCTCAGATTTTTTTGTTTGTTTTTGTTTTTTGAGGTAGGGTCTCGCTCTAGCCCTGACCTGGAATTCACCATGGAGTCTCAGGCTGGCCTCGAACTCTCGGCGATCCTCCTACCTCTGCCTCCCAAGTGCTGGGATGAAAGGCGTGCGCCACCACGCCCGGCTCCCTCAGATTTTCATTTGCAGTGGTAAAAGTCACTGCACTGAAGTGTTAACCTAGCTGCCATCTTGACTTACCAGCTCGATCTTGCTGGTTCTCCAGAAGAAGGGGAGGTCTGAGAACTGCATAAACATTCCCTTCAGGTTGACGATCACAATGGCCGACAGCACAGCCTGAAACACAGCACAGCCTGAAACACAGCGCACCGCCCATGCTTCTCCTCCACGCGTCTCCTCACTGTCTTCCCTTCCTCTGCTCTCCCCCTTCTCCTCCCACTCCCTTCCTACGTGGCACTCACTGCCTGTGGAGCCAGAAGTGCTGCATTCCCAGCACTTGGTTAGCTTACATGGGCCTTGGAAAACCAGTCCCTCCATGGCAGCAAGAGGTTCAGAATGAAACTTGGTACCATAAGAATTCTTTCCCCTCTGGTCTTTCTCCTTATGAATTTTTTCACATTATCTTTCATCTCTCTTACATGAACTATATCAACAAATAAATGCCTTACATAATAAAGGTCATCTTAGAATTTTTTTTCAAGGTAGGATCTCACTCTAGCCCAGGCTGACCTGGAATTCACTATGGAGTCTCAGGGTGGCTTCGAATTCATGGTGATCTTCCTACCTCTGCCTCCTGAGTGCTGGGATTAAAGGCGTGCACCACCATGCCCAGATCATTTTAGAATTTTTAAAAATTTTATATTTATTATTTTCAAGCAGAGAGAGAGAGATAGAAGAGAGGCAGAGAGAGAGAGAATGGACACTCCAGGGCCTCCAGCCACTGCAAATGAACTCCAGATCCATGTGCCCTTTGTGCATCTGGCTTACGTGGGTCCTGGACAATCAGACCTGGATCCTTTGGTTTGGCAGGCAAATGCCTTAACCACTAAGCCATTTCTCCAGCCTCATCTTAGAATTTTAATGAAGTGTAAGGTCATACAAGATTAAAGACAGAAGTTATCTTGGAGGTCAGCCAGTCCAATCCCCACTTTTCAGACAAGGAAATCTGAGACTCACAGGAGTTGAAATGATTTTCCCAAGGCCTGTGACAGCTGTCAGTGAACTGGGGAGCAGGATCTTGGTCCTAGCCATGACCCTTTCCCATACTTCCCAATTAGAGTTACAATAACAATCTCCAAGGTAGTTACAAAAATCTAAATAAGGGCTGGAGAGGTGGCTTAGCAGTTAAGGCACCTGCTTCCTAAGCCTAAGAATGCTGGTTCCAATCTCCAGGTCCCACATTTAGCCAGATGCAAAGTGACGCAAGGGTGCAATGCCGCACTTGCCCACAAGGGGGTGCACGCATCTGGATTTCGTTCACAGTGGCTGAAAGGCTGCTGGCATGCCCATCTCTATCTGTCTCCCTCTCCCTCTCTGTCTCTCTCCAAAATAAAAATATAAATAAATAAATAAAAAAAAACTAAATAAATAGAACAGCGTGGGGGGGCGTAACAACTCACACCAGGTCCATACTACACACCTGGGGTAATGATTCAAAGAGAAATCCAGTGGCTAATATGACCAGGAGAATCATCAACGAGGCCAAGCACCCTGCAAGCTGATTGAGAGAAGACATAGTGAAGGGGTTTATAGACTAGAGCAAGAGGCTGGGCATAGGCTGGTCTTATTCTTGCCATAATCACTGTGAGAAAAACCAAGAACATATGGATTAAAAAAAATCATCCAAACTATTACACAAACCTACAACTTTCTTTATCCTGATTCTTTCTTACAGCTTTTTTTCTTTCTTTTTTTTTTTTTTGGTTTTTCGAGGTAGGGTCTCATTGTGGCTCAGGCTGACCTGAAATTCATGTAGTCTCAGGGTGGCCTCAAACTCATGGCGATCCCCTACCTCTGCCTCCCAAGTGCTGGGATTAAAGGCGTGTGCCACCACGCCTGGCTTTTCTTACAGCTTTTAAACAGAAGCTTAAATGCTTAAATATCTTCACTGAACTGCTCTGTCAGAGGTTGGTTGGAGAAAAGTCTGGTGCTAACCTAAGTCCCCAGAACAGAAGAGTCCAGACTAGCATTTGCTGTTGGTTTGGCAGTCACTCATCGCAAATGGCTATTTAATTGCTTAAAAACTTAAATGGAAGAAAAGGAAGTCAGGTCCTGGAAGCACTAGCTATATCTCAAGAGCTCAAGAGCCATCCTTCTAGCAGTTGCCAGAGAGGATGGTGCAAGAGTGACCCAATCCATTGCTGTAGAAAGTTCTAGTGAGTGGTGTGAGCCTCTTGCCCACACTCAGTCTCAGGTTTTCAAGAGAAGAGTTCACTTCTGAACTTCGAGGTCACTGGTAGCAGCAAGTACTGTGCAGAATAACTTGCCAATTTAATTGGAAAATAACACTCTTTCCTGTAGACGGAGTTCCTTCTGATTTGCTTCAAGCAATCACGCCCTTCTCTGATTCACTTCCTAGCTCCCTGGAGCATGGATATGCAGGCAGAGTAGCTTTGTTTGGGTTCAGAATCAGAGGACTTACGTCTTCTCACCACCCTGATCAGCAGTGTGTGGAGGCCCGTTGTGTACGCACCTGTGTCTTCCCTCCGGTTCCTTCCTGAACAAGGCTTCGGGACAAGGAACAAGAAATCGAAAAGGTCTGGAAGAGAGATCCAATGGAATTGCACAGTCCCAAGGCAATGAGCTCCTTTCCCATGTGGAAAGAAAACAGAGGTGGTAGGTCACTCTTTAGGGAAAAGCATGGCAGAGCATTTAAAAACACATTTTCAGGGCTGGAGAAATGGCTTAGCGGTTAAGGTGCCTGCCTGCAAAGCCAAAGGACCCAGGTTCTACTCCCAGGATCCATGTAAGCCAGATGCACAAGGGAGTGCACACATCTGGAGTTTGTTTGCAGTGGCTGGAGGCCCTGGTGCACCCATTGCCCCCCCCACCTGTCTATTTCTGTATCTCTCTCTCAAATAAATAAATAAAAATTAATATTAAAAAAATAAAAACACATTTTTGGGGCTGGAGAGATGGCTTAGTGGTTAAGGTGCTTGCCTGCAAAGCCAAGGGACCTCCGTTCAATTCCCCAGGACCCACATAAGGCAGATGCACAAGGTGGCACATGCATCTGGAGTTCATTTGCAGTGGCTGGAAGCACTGGCACACCCATTCTCTCTCTCTCTTCCTCTTTCCCTCTCTCAAAGAAATAAATAAAAATAAAATATTTATAAAAATACAACAAGCCAGGTGTGGTGGTGCACACCTTTAATCCCAGCACTCGGAAGGCAGAGGTAGGAGGATCACCGTGAGTTCGAGGCCACCCTGAGACTACATAGTAAATTCCAGGTCAGCCTGAGCTAGAGTGAGACCCTACCTCAAAAAAACAAACAAACAAACAAACAAACAAACAAACAAACAAAAAATAACATCTTCAATGCAGGCTCATCTTTTTCTAATATAAGAATTTTTCCAGCATGAGGAATCTTGGCTTCATTTTGTGTGGTGGAGAAAAGCACTAGATTTTCATTGTATTGGAGATTGATGCTATGTGATCCTTACCTACTCCTGTTTCAGAACACACTCTTAACATAAAAGTTGATTTTTTTGCATGTGTATGTGGCATAGTATGTATGTATATATGCATGTTAGTATGTGTATGGCCACACATGTGAGTGTGGGCACATGTACATATGTGAATGCATACATGGGGGGTGGTCAGAGGTTGACATCAGGTGTCTTTCTCAATCACTCTCCTCCTTATTTTGTGACAGGGTCTTTCACTGAACCTGGAGCTCACCAATTTGGCTAGACTATCTGACCAGCAAGCCCTGTGGATTCTGTCTCCTGTCTCCACTTCCTCAGTGCTAGGATTATGGATGTGTGCCACTGTACCCACACTTGGTGGGAATCCAAATGCAGGTCCTCAGGCTTGTGTGGCACATACTTTATCTACTGACCCATCTCCTCAGCCCTGACTTTGTTGAAAAAGAGAACTGCTAGCTGGGCGTGGTGGCTCACACCTTTAATCCCAGCACTCGGGAGGCAGAGGTAGGAGGATCGCCATGAGTTCAAAGCCACCCTGAGACTACAGAGTGAATTCCAGGTCAGCCTGAGCTAGAGTGAGACCCTTCCTTGAAAACAAAATCAAAAACAAAAAAAGGAGCACTGCTATAAAGGGAGAAAACACTTTTGCTGTTTAAAATAGATCTCTCTTTTTTTTTTTGGTAGTGTCTCACTCTAGTTCTAATCCAGGCTGATCTGGAATTCACTATATCATCTCAGGGTGGCCTTGAACTCAAAGCAATCCTCTTACCTCTGCCTCCCAAGTGCTGGGATTAAAGGTGTGCGCCACCACGTCCGTCTTTTTTTTTTTTGTTGTTTGTTTGCTTGGTTTTTTTTTGTTTTTGTTTTTTTTCGAGGTAGGGTCTCCTTCTAGCCCAGGCTGACCTAGAATTCATTATGTAATCTCAGGGTGGCCTCAAACTCATGGTGATCCTCCTACCTTTGCCTCCCTAGTGCTGGGATTAAAGGTGTGTGCCACCACGTCTGGCTTTGTTTGGTTTTTTAAAAAAAAATTATTTTAGTTTTTTATTTTTAAAAACTATTTTATTTTTATTTATTTATTTGAGAGACAGAGAGATACAGAAATAAGCAGGTAGAGAGAGAGAGAGAATGGGCATGCCAGGGCCTCCAGCCACTGCAAATGAACTCCAGAGGCATGCGCCCCCTTGTGCATCTGGCTTATGTGGGTCCTGAAGAGTCAAACTTAGGTCCTTTGGCTTTGCAGGCAAGTGCCTTAACTGCTAAGCCATCTCTCCAGCTCCTGTTTTTTTGGTTTTACTGGCATCCTTTGGGTGTCTAGGCTACTGCTCATGAACAAGTGACTGTCAGTGTCTTGTTGGGACCGTGAGTCCTGCCCTTAGGGCTATTTTGGGATTTCTAATTTGATCTCGGCATTTTATGTGAACAGGGAGCATCTGATCTCCCTCTAGAAACACACAGATTGCCAGTAATCTTAGCACTCAAGGAGCTGAGGCAGGAGGACAAGTTGGGGTTTGGGCCAGCCTGGGCTACATAGTGACTTCCAGTCTACCCTGGACTCCAGAGTGAGACTGTGCTTCCAAAAAAATATATGCATGAGGGCTGGAGAGATGGCTTAGTGGTTAAGGCGCCTGCCTGACAAGCCTAGGAACGCCGGTTCCAATCTCCAGTTCCCACGTTTAGCCAGATGCAAAAAGTGATGCAACGGTGCAACGCCATACTTGACCACAAGGGGGTGCATGTATCTGGAGTTCGTTCACAGTGGCTGAGGGGCTGCTGGTGCGTCCATTCTCTCTCTCAAAAAAAAATATACATGCATGAGTATAGTTCATGGTTTTGGGATTAAATACTTTATCTGTAGCTATTTTACAAAAGAAGGTAGCAAAGAAACTATTGAATCACAGCACTTGGGAGGCTGAGGCAGGAGGACTGCCATATTGCCATGAGTTTAAGGCAAGCCTGGACTATATAATGAGTTCCAGGTCAGCTTGGGCTGCCGTGTGAGACCCTGTCTCAAAACAAACGAATGAACAAACAAAACAAAACAATACAAAACAAAATGAAATTACAGTGGTGAATAAATACACGCTTTAAATATACCCATCAGCAAGTAAAGATTTTTCCACCAAAACTGATGCATCCCATTCTTTCCCTAGCAGAGCTCGGTGACTGTACCGTCATTAAACAGCCTCAGGAAGTGGATGACTTTTACCTGATTGCCGTCAACCTGGTAGCCATGTTTATTCGCCAAGGTCTTGGCCATGGAGATGGTCACCGAAAATCCAACGATGGCGATGGCGATGGCATCCACGTACACGAGGTGGAAGAGGCTGGTGTCCGGGTTCGCCGGAGGGAGTAGCCTGAAAAGTCAAGCTGACTTTAGCTTACGTCATGACCATCATGGGAAAACACACGAGTGGAGGGGAGCATGTAAGAGTGGCATCCTGTGCAGCTGAGGTGACCAGTGCTTGTGCATGTGTTTGCTCTGGTGAGGTGAGAAGAAGGGCCCCCATATTGCACAGGTTCTTTCCAGGCCCACATGTCACAGCGTGCCTTTCTACAGGATGGGTTATAGGCAGGGAACAAGTGTCAGGAGATTTATGGCAGAGGAGGCTCATATCGCAGAACCAGGAAGCAGAGAAGGTCAGCGAAAATAATCAGATGCCACAAGATAGCTGACCCAGTCTTAGAGTGGGAGCGATCCCTTCGTGCAGAATTACTGCTAAGCCATTTCTCCAGCCCTGCTTTTGGTTTTTCGAGGTAGGGTCTCACTCTGGCCCAGGCTGACCTGGAATTCACTCTGCATTCTCAGGGTGGCCTTGAACTCATGGCGATCCTCCTACCTCTGCTTCCCGAGTGCTGGGATTAAAGGCATTTGCCGCCACACCTGGCTCTCCTTTCCTTTTGAGACAGTATATCATTATGTAGCTGAGGCTGGCTGAGAAGTCACTATGTAGCCCAGGCTGGTCTCACCTTGCAATCCTTCTTATGTCATCCTCCCAAGAGCTGGATTACAGACGTGTGTTGCCACAACTGGACACCTGCTTGGTTTTGGGCAAGGTTCCAGGAAGATAAAACTTCTAAGTAGCCAAGTTTCAGCAAGGTAAAAATCTTGTTCTTCTCCCTTTCTGAAACCTGGCTCACACATGTCAAAGGAAAGCAATCTGTTTGGGTATGTGCAATAGGGGAAAGGAAGGCATTAATGAAGAATTATGGTGATGCGAATTTTAACCTATTAGCATATTTGAAAGAGAAATTTCGGGCGTGGTCGCAATGTCTTTAATCCCAGTACTCAGGAGGCAGAAGTAGGAGGATCACTATGAGTTCGAGGCCAACCTGAGTCTACATAGTGAATTCCAGATCAGCCTGGGCTAGAGTGAGACCCTACCTCGAAAAACCAAAACAACAACAACAAAGATTAAAAGCCAGGGGTAGTGGCGCATGCCTTTAATCCCAGCACTCGGGAGTCAGAGGTAGGAGGATTGCCATGAGTTTGAGGCCAACCTGAGACTATATAGTGAATTTCAGGTCAGTCTGGGCTAGAGTGAGACCCTACCTCGAAAAACCAAAAAAAAAAAAAAAAAAAAAAAAAAAAAAAGAAAGAAAGAAAGAAAGAAAGAAAATCTTAATCAAATTAGTAGCTGAAATAAGATTACCTATATATATATATATATATATTTTTTTTTTCGAGGGAGGGTCTCGCTCTAGCCCAGAGCTGACCTGGAATTCACTATGTAGTCTCAGGGTGGCCTTGAACTCATGGCGACCCTCCTACTTCTGCTCCTGAGTGCTGGGATTAAAGGTGTGCACCACCACGCCCGGCAAGATTACTTATTTGATACAATCAAAGAGTGATGCTTATCATGTGACTCACTGTGGTAGACAGAGGCCCAGTGTGAGGTAATGGGAAAGGGGATGAAAATGCGCATCAGAAAACCAAGTTCTGGGGCCAGGTTGGGACACACCAGTGGGTCACTGAAGCTCACAAATGTCTCAGATATTACCTTCCCTGACACTTGACCTACCACAGCTGCCCCAGTCCCTCCTATCCCTCACCTGGCTCCACTTCCTCTGACAGCATCTCTCTACAATATAGATTTCATGAAGGTAAAGTTTTTTTTTTCTGTGTGTTTGTTTTTGTTTCTAACTACTGTGTCCATAGTAAAATAGGGATAATAAATATATTATCAATAGCGTAATTACAAATGTCAACTAGCGGTGAATACAAAAGTATTTTCTAAATTATAAGTCCAACTTCAAAACAAGATATTGCTACTGTGTTATGGGTTTTCCTTGAGGCAAGCCCGACAGACTGGTTTTTTTATGAGAGGGAGCAAGAGCGAGAATGGGGGGGGGGAGAGAGAGAGAATTGGTATGCCAGGGCCTCCAGCCACTGCAATCGAACTCCAGATGCACGAGTCACCTTGTACACATATGCGACCTTGCGCACGTGTCACCTTGTGCATCTGTTTTATGTGGGATCTGGGGAGTTGAACATGGGTCCTTAGGGTTTGCAGGCAAGCGTCTTAACTGCTAAGCCATCTCTCCAACCCTGGGTTATGGTTTTATATTGAATCATTGTAAGAAACACATTCATGAAACAGATTGCTTTTTGTCTTGAAGTGGAGTGCAAGCTTCTGCCTTAACACTGGCTTTGTGGGGTGAGCTCTGCCTTAGAGAGCACCTGGTGTTCCCCCTGTCTCCTAGGAGACTCACGTGGCACTGGAGGGTTTGGCCCGATGGAACATGGCAGGTTCCCTCAGTGTTCCACTTTGGGGAAAATGTCTGACTCTGTTGTTTTGGAGAAAAAGAAGGGAAGAAGAAGAAGAGGAGGCAGAGGAGAAAGAGGAAGAGGAGGAAGAAAGGAAGGGAGGAAGGAAGGGAGGAGAAAGAAGAAAAAGGTGGTAAAAGAAAGAAATGGGGCTGGAGAGATGGTTTAGCAGTTAAGGCATTTGCCTGCAAAGCCAAAGGACCTTGGTTCAATTCCCTAGAACCCACATAAGCCAGATGCACAAGGGGGCACATGAGTCTGGAGTTCATTTGCAGTGGCTGGAGGCCCTGGCACACTTATTCTCCTCTCTCTTAAACAAACAAACAAACAAACAAACAAACAAACAAACAAACAAACAAACAAACAAACAAACAAACAAACGGAGCATTAGTGCAAGAGACAGAAAGACACACCTGTAGGTGCCAAAGAGTGTCAGGCTGGCTCAGGGTGAGATAAACAGAATTGGTTACATGTTAATAATGCCGGTTGGAGAGATGGCTTAGCAGTTAAGGCATTTGCCTGTGAAGCAAAGGACCCAGGTTCGATTCCCCAGGACCCATGTAAGCCAGTTGCACAAGAGTCTGGAGTATGTTTATAGTGGCTGAAGGCCCTGACACGCCCATTCTCTCTCTCTCTCTCTTTCTTTCTTTCTTTCTTTCTCTCTTTCTTTCTTTCTTTCTTTCTTTCTTTCTTTCTTTCTTTCTTTCTCTTTCTTTCTTTCTCTGCCTTGTTCCCTCTTTCTCTCTCAACTAAATAAAATAAATCAAAAAATTTAAAAATGCAGAGTCTTAAAAAATGCAGTGTTAGGTCCCATGTATAAAGAAAAGACAAAGTATCATATGATCTGAAACAGGAAACCCACTGGAACAATGAGCATGACTCGAATGCCTGCAGTGTGTGTGGCACTGCTCTGCCAGACCCACCCACCTACCCACCCACATGATTTCCCCAATACTCCAAGTTGCCCTGGGCATAAGTGTGCACTACCACACACCCTGGCAGGTAGGAAGATGGGGCTTTGAGAGGGTGAGCCATCTGCCCAAAGCCATATAGCTAGTAAGTGGTAGGCTAGGATTTAAGTCACTATGCTTTTTTTAGAAAAAATACATCTATCTATCTATCTATCTATCTATCTATCTATCTATCTATCTATCTATCTATAGAGAGAGAGAGAGAGAGAGGAGAGAGAGAGAGAGAGAGAGAGAATGGGCACACCAGGGCCCCTAGCCACTGCAAAGGAACTTGAGATACACGTATCACTTTGTGCATCTGGCTTTATGCGGGCACTGGGGAACCCAACTGAGGTCATTAGGTTTTGCAGGCAAGCACCTTAACCACTGAGCCACTTCCCCAGCCCTCATTTCACTTTTAATTTCTGTCACTCAAGGAGAGATTTTTTTTTTAATGTTAAGGAAAACAAACAAACAAAAAAACCTCCCAGCTGTTGGCAATATTGTAAAATGGTACAATTGCTATGAAGAACAATATCTAAGTTCCTAGAAATATCTTAAAATGCCATCCAGTATTTAAAAATTTTTTTAAAATTTATTTTATTTGATAGAGAGAGAGAGAGAGAGGAAGACAATGGGTGTGCCGAGGCCTTCAACTGCTGCAAACAAACTCCAGACGCATGTGCCACCTTGTGCATCTGTTTTATGTGGTTCATGGGGAATTGAACCTGTGTCCTTAACTGCTAAGCCATCCCTCCAGCCCCCATCCAGTAATTTTTAAAGAATTAAAAGCAGGGTCTGAAGACAGATTTGTAGGCCTATACTTATAGCAGCACTAGTCAAAGCAGCGAAGCAGTGGAGCACACCAAATACCACTGACAGGGAAGTGGAGCCCCACAATACAGGATATGCACACAAGGGAGTATGTTCAGCTCTTATATGCACGAACACACTGTTACATGCTTCAACATGGATGATCTTGGGGATACTGGGCCTGGTGAATTTAGCCAGTGATAAAAAGACAAGCACTGTATGACACTGATGTGTGATGTCAAGGGTCATATTCAGGGGCTGGAGAGGTGTTTCAGGGGTTTAGGCATCTGCTTGCAAAGCCTAATGGCATGGGCCCCAGGACTTGTAAAGCCAGATGTACAAAGTGGCACATACATCTGGAGTTCATTTGTAGCAGCAAGAGGCCCTGGCATGCCCATTCTCTCTCTCCTCTCTCTCCTTGTAAATAAAGAAAAGTGTTTTTTTTTTTTTTTTTTTTTGGTTTTTCGAGGTAGGGTCTGTAGCCCAGGCTGACCTGGAATTCACTGTATTCTCAGGCTGGCCTCAAACTCACGGCAATCCTCCTACCTCTGCCTCCCCCTTCCGAGTGCTGAGATTAAAGACACGCGCCACCACGCCCGGCCAATAAAAGTGTTTTTTTTTTTTTAAACAAGAGTAGTCAAATTCATAGAACAGACAGCTGAATGGTTGTTGTCAGGGGCTGAGGATGGAGAATGACTGAAAGTTGTTTCACGGGTACAGAATTTTAGATTTACATGATGAAAAAGTCCCAAAGGTCTGTTTTACAATGTGAATGTACTTAACATTACCAAACCATATGCTTAAAAGTGGTTAAGATGATAAAATTTATGTTTTTAACCAAACACATGCACATATACCATATACACCCTGCATACTTCAAACCTCTAAAATCCTCTGCTATCTAATACGCAGAAAAGATTAATTTTCATTCCAAGTGTACTATGGTGGGGATTAGAAACAATAGAACCATCAGTTCTCCGAGTCACACTGTTTCTTAAAACAACTTGTTTTCCTACCCGAGAGGAAGTGTTCCAACGACATCCACATTGTACGATTCTTGCAAGTTAAATCCAGCTGAAATGCCAGTCCCCATTACCACCTAAAACAAACACAAATCCAAACAAAGCACCTTCAGAGATGAGTCAGTCCTTACACGTCATAAAAATAAGGTCCACAGAATACACTAGCCAAGACAAATCTATTCTCACATTTAATGCTTAGATTTACCCAGGGGAATTACTTAAGCTTCAGCAATCCTGAGTGCTCTTCGTGACTCAACCCCTCATAACTCAAATTGGTGCTACAGTTTACTGCCTGGCACGGCATGCTTTCTTTTGCTCTGTTCCCGTCTGAGGCACTTGGCTAGTTGACTGTAACAGAAAGAGGTCATAAGGTCTGGAGAGATGGCTTAGCTGTTAAGGTGCTTGCCTGCAAAGCCAAAGGAGCCAGGTTTGATTCCCCAGGACCCAGGTAAGCCAGATGCACAAGGGGGCGCATGTGTCTGGAGTTCGTTTGCAGTGGCTGGAGGCCCTGGAGTGCCCATTCTCTCTCTGTCTCTCTCTCTCTGTCTCTCCTTCTTTCTCTGTCTCTTAAATAAATAACAATAAAATGTGTATTTTTTTAAAAAAGAGGTCATAAATCCTCTTGGTGGCTAACCCTGACTTTGGGGCAGACAGAAGGGATCTAGATGAAGATACCTGAGTAAATGCTATTTAGCTGTGCATGGTGAGGATGTTAAAATGATCACAAGATCCACAGTTTGCTTTAGAATTCCTTTCTATTTGTTTATTTATTTATTTGTTTGCAAGCAGAGAGAGAGAGAGGGGACAGAGAGAGAATGGGTGCACCAGGGCTTCTAGCCTCTGCAAATGAACTCCAGACACATGCGCCCTCTTGTGCATCTGGCTTACACGGGTTCTGGGAAATCAAACTTGGGGTCCTTTGGCTTCACAGGCAAGCACCTTAACCGCTAAACCATCTCTCCATCCCCTAGAATTCTGTTTTTTTAGGACAGAAGCCTGAACGTGAAGAAAAGCCTTCTGGGACACCCTACAGCTGTCTTATCCAGGCCCGAGTAGAGATCGTGTTACCCAGACTGATGTCCCCAAGACCACCCTGGAATGGTCAAAATTTAAGGTCACTTGAGACACAAAGCACAATCATCAGTGAGCTGGAAGCAAAAAAACGTAACAGAAGGTGAGCTTGCAACTTGCTTCGTCCTGAGTAAATACTGCTTCCTGCGGTTTCTGAATGGGTTTCCAGGAGAAAAATGAGAGGCTAGCCAGAGAAAGGACCAGTCTCAGGCTGGAGGATTGGCTTAGTGGTGAACGCATTTGCCTGCAAAGCCAAAGGACCTAGGTTCGATTCCTCAGGACCAATGGTAGCGAGATGCACAAGGGGGTGCATGCATCTGGAGTTCATTTGCAGTGGCTGGAGGCCTTGGTGCGCCCATTCTTTCTCTCTCTCTGCCTCTTTCTCTCTCTCAAATAAATAAATAAAAATATAAAAAAATTATTAAAAAAAGAGAAAGGACCAGTCTTTCATGGGTGTGGCCACTGCAGGTGACCTTTAAGATAAGCTTGTCAGAAACGGTGGGCCACTAGAGCAGGCATAGGCATTTTGGGACTGTTTAATGAAATGACAGATACTCTGATGTTGGTGGCAGTTGTTTGTTACCCTTGAATTGCTTTGCTCATTTCAAACTAGAAGAATGGCTACAATATTTAAATTGACAGGGTAATCATAGCTCAAGTTTCTGGTGACTTGGTTTTATGTGGAAGTAATAAACCAATTTTTTTTACTAATGACATAAAGAAATGTATTATTTAGGGCAAAATTAAAATGTGTTCATGATAAAATATAAACTTTAGGGGTTGGAGAGATGGCTTAGCAGTTAAGGCGTTTGCCTGCAAAGCCAAAGGATCCTGGTTTGATTCTCTAGGACCCATGTAAGCCAGACGCACAAGGGGCGCATGCGTCTGGAGTTCCTTTTCAGTGGCTGGAGGCCCTGGTGCACCCATTCTCTCTCTCTATGCTTCTTTCTCTCTCTAATATAAATAAATAAATTAAATATATTAAAAAATATATAAACTTTATGCTTAAACTGCATTGTGTCCTGTCCCCAGACTTCCAGGGTGGCTTTTAGTATCTTTGCTCTGTGGAGTGCATAGGTCAGAAGTGTAAAAAGCACTGTTAGGAAACTGAAATATGAAAGAAATTTTGTCCTGTATTCTTTTAAAAATGGGAGCCATTTTATTTTCTTAGGTTATTAAAGTAATGTGTTGTGTTTGTTTGTTTTTGAGGTAGGGTCTCACTGTAGCCCAGGCTGACCTGGAATTCATTCTGCAGCCCCAGGCTAGCCTTGAACTCATGGTGATCCTCCTACGTTGGCCTCTCCAGTGCTGGCACCACATCCAGCAGTGTGTATGTGTGTGTTTCCCTGTGGTAAGGTCTTGCTTTAGCACAGGATGACTTGGAATTCACTATACAGTCTCAGACTGGCCTTGAATTCACAGCAATCCTCCTACCTCTGCCTCCTGAGTGCTGAGATTAAAGGTGTGCACCACCATGCCTTAGAGAGAGAGAGAGAGAATGAATGACTATGAATGAATGAGAATGGGTGTGCCAGGGCCTCCAGCCACCCCAGTTTGTGCATCTGACTTTATGTGGAGAATGGACCTCTGGTTGTTAGGCATTATGGGCAAGCATCTTAACCACTGAGCTGTCTCTCCAGCCCCATGTTCTTTTATTTTTTATTTTTATGTTATTTATTTTTGGAGAGAGACAGAGAGAGAGACAGACAGAGAGGGAGAGGGAGACAGATAGAGAATGGGTGCGCCAGCAGTCTCTCAGCTGCTGTGAACGAAATCCAGATGTGTGCGCCCCCTTGTGGTCAAGTGCAGCATTGCGCCCTTGCGTCACTTTGCATCTGGCTAAACGTGGAACCTGGAGATTGGAACCGGGTTCTTAGGCTTAGCAGGCACGTGCCTTAACCGCTAAGCCATCTCTCCAGCCCCCATGTTCTTTTTTTTTTAAGCAAAATAATTAAACAAAAAAAATAATCAGGAAAACAAATCTTCCAAAATCCCATCCCTCAGAGATAACTAATATTAAAATTGACATGTATGGTCTTCACTTGTATTTTAAAACTCATCTATGTCTATGTTTTATTTTTATTTATTTACTTATTTATTTATTTAACAGAGAGAGAGAGAGAGAGAGAGAGAGAGAGAGAGAGAGAGAATGAGAATGGGCATGCCAGGGCTTCCAGCCATTGCAAACAAACTCCAGACGCATGCACCCCCTTGTGCATCTGGCTTACATGGGTCCTGGGGTATCCAACCTGGGTCCTTTGGCTTTGCAGGCAAACACCTTAACTGCTAAGCCTTCCATCCAGACCTATGTCTATGTTTTAATACATTTTTCTTTTTACTTCTTTGTTCTTTTGGCAGCACTGAACGCAAAAAGACCCTTTTATTCCCCATTGCTCTTCGGTGCACCCCCTTCAGAATCCCTCACAGAAACAGGCATCTGGGGCCGTGGGAGCTGAGCACCTTGCTTAGACTTACCGCAAAGAACTCTAGAGGAATGGGTGCTGGCAATTTCTCTTTAAATCTTTCATTAAACTCCTTTCCACCCAACAGCAAACCAAAAACCATCAGCCCGACGCCTAGGGAACACACGTTGAGGTTTTTAACATTCTGCAACACAGCAACTGTACTCTGCAACACAGTGAACACTGGGTGTTTACATCAGGAAACAGCCCTGCACTGCATGACTTAGACACCTATGAGAAACCCGGATGAGGCAACTCAGAGACAGAAGGTGGGACAGATGCTGCCAGGGTTGAATGCAGGGGAATTGGGAGACTACTGGATGGTAAGAGATTTCTGTTTGGGGTACACAGGAAGGGTGAATTATTTAATTCCACTTAAAAAAATAATGTGAATATTGTGATAAGTCTTAGCATACATATTTTACCACAGTAAAACAATCTCTAAAAGTTCAGATGAAGTCAAATTAAAAAGACATGCCGTATGTGTGGGGGTTAGGGTGCCAGATTGTATGTAGCTCAGTGGTAGAGCATGTTTTTAACATGCTTAAGGTCTCGAGTTCAATCTTCAGCATACACATATACACACACACACACACATTTTCAGGCTGAAGGTTTTCTTCTTTGCAGTGCTCACAGACTAACAGGCATTTTTACTTAGGTATACACTTTATAATTGCATTTCTTTCTTCTTTTTTTTTTTTTTTAGGCTGTCACTCTGGCCTAGGCTGACCTGGAATTTACTATATAGTCTCAGGCTGGCCTTGAACTCATGGCGATCCTCCTACCTCTGCTTCCCTAGTGCTGGGATTAGATGCGTGCACCACCATGCCAGGCTATGATTCCATTTCTTATCTAATACCATAAGTTATTTTTTTAAGATTTATTTTTATTTATTTATTTATTAGAGAGCGAGAGAGAGATACGGAGAATGGGCATGCCAGGGCCTCTAGCCACTGCAAATGTGCTCCAGACACATGTGCCACCATGTGCAACTGTCTTACGTGGGTCCTTAGGCTTTGCAGGCAAGTGCCTTAACCATTAAGCCATCTCTCCAGCCCAACGTAAGTTGTTGTTGTTGTTATTATTATTATTATTATTATTTTATTTGTTTTTCGAGGTAGGATCTCACTCTAGCTCAGGCTGACCTGGAATTCACTATGTAGTCTCAGGGTGGCCTTGAACTCACAGCAATCCTCCTACCTCCGCCTCCTGAGTGCTGAGATTAAAGGCGTGTGCCACCATACCCAACCTAAGTTATTTTAGATACAGGGTCTCACAATATAGTCCAGCCTGACCTTGAACTTGGGATCCTCTGGAGCGTAGTGCTGAAATTATAGGCATGTTCTATCACTCCAGGTTTATAGTGTTTTTGGTACGCCAGTGTCTCAACCTAGGATTATGAAATTTGGAAAAGTCACCCCAAAGTTTAGTTGTGAGCCTTTGGAAAGAATCAAGGGTTGACACCAGCAAATACTTGGGAGGTCAATTTATAGAAGCACTTTTGAGAGCTTGCATTAGAAACCGTCCTTAGCAGATGAAAGAGAAGCCAGGTGGGCTTTGAAGCCAGGAAAAAAGCCCAGAAGAGTTAAAGGAGACGCCATGCTCAGTGCTCATCTACAAAGCAGACTCCCTTCAGGCCCAGGCCTCGTAGCCTAGAAGTGTACGTGCAGGTTGTCTGCTGCGTTTTCTTTGTGACAAACCATTTCGAGAAGTGTCAGAGTGTGAGGTATATTTCCACCTAGCGTGAGAAACTAATACTTTATGGATTATTCTTACAGTTTGATTCCAGTCTCCTCAGCCAAGGACTCATATTTAAATGCTACTTCCTCAGTCAGAACCATTTTCTGAGGACCTGGTTGGCTTTCTGGGGCACCCTATTTCTTTTCCTCACAGCAGCTAACTTGTGATTAATACTTGAACAATTCACACTTTACTACCTATCTTCCCACTAAGCTGGAAGCGCCAAGGCTGTGTCTGCCCCTCTCACAGTACCTCACGTGGTGTCTGGCAGATAAAAACCTGCAAAGGCCCCAGCAGCAGTTCTGAAGCTCTGGTACGTAGTATTTCACTTTCAATCGGTTCCAACTATTTCCTACTTTCTTCTGTATTCAGGGACTATTTAGAAATTTTTGGCTTCTAAACACAGGAGTGGGGGTTGGAAATATTAGCATCATTTTCTAGTTGTACTGAAATATGTGAAAAAAAATGCTAAGCTTTTAGAATTAGTGATCTGTTTTGTATAATCATTTCAACTTGATCAGTTATTACCATTTTTCCTATTGTACTTGCAAGTAATTTTTATATTCTTTGACTTGAGCAAACCTATACATATTTTATTATATCAAACTGGTGAATTATGTTAGTCAAATGTTCTATAGCCTTACTTTTTTTTTTTTTTTTTGTTTTTCAAGGTAGGGTTTTGCTCTAGCCCAGGCTGATCTGGAATTCACTATGTCGTCTCAGGATGGCCTCGAACTCATAGCAATCCTCCTACCTCTGCCTCGCGAGTACTGAGATTAAAGGTGTGCGCCACCACGCCCGGCCTTACTTATTTTTTTTTGCCTGTCTGAATGAATAATTTTTGAGAATGATGTTGTTTTTTTACTATATCTTTAAATTTTAGTGCCCCCCAAAACTATAATTTAATTTTACAAAAAAAAAAACCCACCCTATTTCTTCATCTAATTAGGGTGACATTTGTGGTCACCCAAATAAAGAACTAACAAATTCCTTCTGAAGTAGGTAAAAATCACATCTCTATCATGGGATGTCAGGGTGGCCTCCTCCTGTAGCATGCTTTTCAAAAGCCTTAGAATAAGAAAGACTTTCCTTGAAGCCTTGGAGGTGAACGAGATACAGAAGTGGAGGGGAGAGTGAAGAGAGCACTGCCAGGGCCAGCGCGTCAAGAGTCGCTTACTTACATACACCACTGAAAAGATCCCACTGTACCGCTTTGTTTTAACCCCGAACAGGTATTTTAACATGGAGGTGAAGACGTGTACAGCGGCTGCGGTGGTAAACCCTCGGACCAGAGGCTCCGTGAGATATATGGCCACAAATCCAAATCTGCAGACACCTAGGCAAAACTATTATTATTTTTTTTTAATGAGAAAGAAATAGACAAATCACACGATAGGTTAGGAAGCTGCAATCAGTCCACAGACAACACATAAAAGCTCTTTCTGGGCCACTTCCCGATAGTACAGACTTCTCCCTATAGCAGCACTAAGCCAGTCACTGGTTAGAAGGACGCCTGGTCCCTCAGAGGCTTGGCCACACCCACACCCTCCCTGTCCCATCACTGGCCACTGCCTCCAAGCAGGTAAGGTTGCTCTCTTTCCAGTGCTAACAATCGTGCCATTTTAAACTCTGCTTACGGAGGCTGGAGATAGGGCTTGGTGGTTAAGGAGCTTGCCTGCGAAGCCTAAGGACCCAGGTTTGATTCAGTACCCATGTAAACCAGATGCTCAAGGTGCAGCATGCAACTGGAGTTTGTTTGCAGAGGCTGGAGGCTCTGGCATGCCCATTCTCTCTCTTTCTCTCTCTCTCTTTCAAGTAAGTAAATAAAATTAAATTAAACTTGGCTTGCTTTGGGGATCTCTAAAGCACCCATGTGATGCTTGCTAGTCCCTCTCAGCTGAAAATGGCATGCAGTTGGGCTGCTTTTCCTGAGTGTTAGGGACCCCAAGCTCTGGAGTTTTGCTAGTTGCCTGCCCACCAAATAGTAAGATCAGCCAAGAGGAATATCAATGGCTATCCCATATGTGAGAGCGCCTCACCTGAATGATTCCTGAAAGTAAGGTCACAGACATGGCAACCTTCACTCTCAAGGCGTCTCTGGCTTCCGTTCCATTGGTTGCATTTACTCCTCCTGGAATGACGATATCATCTGGCACTAATCGAACAGCCACGCCACCAATCATCAAGCTAATCACAGCAAAAGGACCTGAAACGAGGAAGCACACGTGATGCTGTATTCAAGGGCTTGAGGAAATGAAACAGCCACGCCGCCAATCATCAAGCTAATCACAGCGAAAGGACCTGAAACAATGAAGCATGCGTGATGCTGTATTCAAGGGCTTGAGGAAATGATTGTTTTGTCTACTTATTTCCAAGGAGAGAGAGAGAGAGAGAGAGAGAGAGAGCGAGCGAGCATGGGCACACCAGGGCCTCTTGCCATTGCAAACGAACTCCAAATGCATGCGTCACCTTGTGCATCTGGCTTTATGTGGGTCCTGGGGAATCAAACCTGGGCCAGCAGGCTTTGCAAGCAATCTCCTTTAACTGCAGAACCATCTCCCCAGCCCTTTACTTTTTAATTTGAATGCTATAATTTAACTGACTAATAAAATTGTACATATATATGATATACATGATTGGTTTGATTTGGCTATGCATTCTGGAGCGACAAATCAAGCTACAGATTATTTTTGTGTGAAAATAATGTCTACTGTCTTAGTAATTTTCAAATGTACAATATATGTTATTAACAATAGTCACAATAGATCTTTTCAAATTATTCTTTCTGCCTTACTCAAATTTTAGGTTCACCATTTTACAATCCTGTCAAACAATGTACAAGGGTTTCAATTTCTTTACACCCTTGCCAGCACTTGGCATTATTTTCTGGTAGCTATTATGATGGATATGAGGAAATTTCATTGTTAAACTTATTTTCCAAAAATTATATATGAAGCTGGGCTTGGTGGCACGTGCCTTTAATCCCAACATTCAGGAGGCAAAGGTAGGAGGATTGCCATGAGTTCAAGGCCACCCTGAGACTACATAGTGAATTCCAGGCCAGCCTGGGCTACAGTGAGACCCTACCTTGAAAAACTGAAAAAAAAAATTATATATGAGCTTCTAAATCTTAGGGCATTAGTTACCAAACAAGAAATATCTGAAACATAGTGTGTTTGCTGGTGGCAGCCAACACATAGAAGAGCTTCACATCTTTTATAAAATTCACAGGCATCTATTTTAAACTCACTAAAAAGAAAACATCATATAATTTGGAGCCTCATGTATGAGGAAAATGTTATACGTGCATAGTAATTAGGAGCGTGAAGTACCACTATTAAAATAAGGAAGATCAGGCGGCACATACAAATTGTATTAGGAAATAAAGCATTCGTCTCATTTTTAGAGATCTCAACAATTGCTCTCTTACACACAAAAAAAAAAACCCTTTTTAATTACCACAAGATTCTAAGAGAGCTATTAATTGTAGAAATCCCCTGTAGAATATGTGTGAACACACATACAATTATTTTTTCTAGTGCTGGGGCCTGAACCCAGGGTTTCACACATGATCTACGTCCTAATAAGAGAATACACTGAAAATACCGAGCCTTATCAAGCATGTGTTACTGTGTTTCTTTGCCACGTCCCATAGATCTGAGAAGACCAAACGTATACTTTTACCAATAGATATGTGCCTGGAGGTTCCAAGAAAACAATACATGATGACGGGATAAAATGAGGAGTACAGGCCAAACACGGGAGGCACGGCTGCCAGCATGGCGAAGGCTAAACCTGCAGGGTAAGGAAGCAGAGATGGGGAGGTGGTCAGCAGACAGCAGGCTGTGTGATGAACAGTGACTTAATGTAGGCTAGGTCTGACCTGCTTGTCCTTCCACCCCTGCCTCACGCGCATCCTCATGCCTGCACAGTGCAGGCTAGGGCAGTTCACTTTGCCACCTTCCCTTTGCCAGTGGGTGGAGTTTTTCTGCTTTATTCTGTCATACGTTAGGTAAGAACAGAAAAAGTCTTACTTGGTGGGTGCAGATGTAGCTGTGTTGATGCACAGTGCTCTGTCTTTTCTTAAAACTTTTTTTCCAGACAGGGTCTTTCTGTAGCCCAGGCTGACCTGGAATTCACTATGTAGTCTCAGGGTGGCCTCGAACTCACGGTGTTCCTCCTACCTCTGCCTCCTGAGTGCTGAGATTAAAGGTGTGTGCCACCACACCCAGCACAAGTGCTGGGAATTTTTTATCTTATTTATTTTATTTCATTTCATTTTATTTTATTTCACAGAGAGAGAGAGAGAGAGAGAGACAGACAGACAGACAGACAGAGAGAGAACAGGGCCTCAGCCACTGCAGCCCAACTCCACATGCTTGCACCATCTAATGGGCATATATTACCTTGTGTTTGCCTCACCTTTGTACATCTGGCTAATGTGGGATCTGGAGAGTTGAACCTGGGTCCTTAGGCTTCACAGGCAAGCGCCTTAACTGCTAAGCTATCTCTCCAGCCCTATTAAACAAAATCTTAACCCAGGCTTATAAAAGTGTCTGACAACCATTTTGGCACTATCACTCCTAGACAGAATGACAGACAAGGTCAGGATAAGGAGCTCAGCATCTTCAATGGGAAAAGAGCTAAAGTGATCTTCAGTCAAGTTGCACCACAAGATGTCAGGAAGTGTAATGAGGGAAGTATGAAAAGTCACATTCATGGAGCTGGGGAGATGACTCCTTCAGTCAAGTGCTTGCCACCCCAGTATGAGGACCTCAGTTCAATCCTCAGAATCGATGCAAAAGTAGGGCGTGGTGACATGTGCTGGGCAGGCAGAGACTGGAGCATCCTCTGGTAATTGCTGCCTAATCTAGTCAAATCAGTATGGGTTCAGTGAAAGATCTAGTCCAAATAAATAAATAAATAAATAAATAAATAAATAAATAAACAAACAAATAGTGCCAGGCATGGTGGTGCACGCCTTTAATCCCAGCACTCGGGGAGCAGAGATAGGAGGACGTTTGACTCTCCAGATCCCATGTAAGCCAGACACACAAAGGTGAGGCAAACGCAAGGTCGCACATGCCTACTAGGTGGCGCAAGTGTCTGGCATTCGATTTCAGTGGCTGAGTCCATGGTGCATCAATTCTCTCTCTCTCCCTCTGTTTGTCTCGCTTTCAAATAAAAAAAAATGAAAGATTTTATTTAATAGATTTAATAGATCTGGAAATTAAAAATTCATTATTAGAAGTGTTTTTCCCACCAACCAATAACTTTGGGAAACTGGCTAGAAGGAGACAGATTTTTGACCATCTGACCTACAGCTACTCAAGACAGTATTACCTTCATTTATTCTGGGCCACTGTTACCTGTAACCGGTCTGCCCACATCTGTTGAATCATCATTCTGAACCATTCCCTCAGGGTGGCCTTGTACAAAGAAAACCCACTCTGCCAGCTTTTCACTGCAGGCAATGAAATCCAAACGGGGCCTGAGAAGGGTCTACAGACCTCATTCCCTGACTCTACTCTCCTTATCAACCCACTGCCCACAGACAGCCTATACTCCTATCACGCTGCCTTCCCCTTAACCCTTCAAAGCACACCCTGCTCTGTGTGTGTTGTGTACATGTATGCCTATTCACATGAGTGCACAGTGTGTGCTGATGTGCATACGTGTAGAGGTCACAGGACAAACCTCAGGTACTTACTTCTACTGATCACCTTGTTTTTTAAAAAGATTTTATTTATTTTTATTTATTTATTAGAGACAGAGAAAGGGGGGAGAGAGAGAAAGAGAGAGAGGAGAGCGAGAATGGGTGTGCCAGGGCCTCTAGCCACTGCAAACAAACTCCAGATGCATGCGCCACCATGTGCATCTGGTTTATGTGGGACCTGGAGAATCAAACTGGGGTCCGTAGGCTTCATAGGCATGTGCCTTAACCTCTACGCTATCTCTCTAGGGCCCCACCTTTTTTTTTTTTTTTTTTTTTTGAGACAGGGTCTTTCACTGAACCCATACTGTCTATTTCTTTTTGAGACAGGGTCTGTTATTGGCCAGTGAGCTCCACGGATCTGCTTGTTTACACCTCTCCAATGCTGGAATGACAGGCATTTTATGTGAGCACTGGGGATCAAACTCAGATCCTAAAGCACGCAAAGCCAGCACTTTACCCACTGAGCTATCTTACAAACCCATTCGTTACCTCAAGTCTCAGCCCAAATTCACCTTTTCAAAGAACTTCTCACTACTTCTCTATTTAATTTAGACCTCCTTAATTTAGACCTATTGTTATACTGCACTGTCCTGGATTTTCCTTCATAATGCTTATAAATAAAATGTTTATGTGCTTTTATTTGTTCCTTGTCTCAATTTGATTGGAAGGCTAGTCTGTTTCCTGGGGACAAGGAAGGCTAGGCAGATGTATAATAAACACGCATTATTTAGGTTTTGGGTTTTAAAAATTTTACTTATTTATTAGAGACAGAGAGTGGGAGGGAGAAAGAGATTGAAAGAGAGGCAGATAGAGAGAAAGGATGGGCGCACCTGGGCCTCTAGCCATTGCAAATTAACTCCAGATGCATGTGTCACCTTGTTCATCTGGCTTATGTGGGACTTGGAGAATCAAACCTGGATCCTTGGGCTTTGCAGGCAAGTACCTTAACCGCTAAGCTATCTCTCCAGCCCTTGGTTTTTCAAGGTAGGGTCTCAGTCCAGCCCAGGCTGACCTGGAACTCACTCTGTAGTCTCAGGGTGGACTTGAACTCACAGCAATCCTCCTACCTCTGCCTCCCAAGTGCTGGGATTAAAGGTGTGTGCCGCCATGCCCAGCAACATGCATTATTTACATGAATAAACTGACATTTCCTAAGTTCTTACAGCACACATAAAATCACAGAGCTGCAAAGGTATTCAGCATTTCACAGTCCCCTTGAGTTAGTTTAACTACTTAGAAGCCAAGGACTTTAACAACAACAAAAAAATAAAATGTTGCTTGAGCAACTGAGCGAGAGGTAAGAGAGAGGCAACCAGGGTAGGGCTCTTCAGAACAGTACGACCCTTTCTACTATGAATAGCCCTGAGGCTTTCTAAGGGTTAAGTTTCTGAAGACCCGCTTTAGAAAGGTCAAGGTTGCTAGAACAATATGATAAAAACTTAATTTGTAACCGTGATGAAAAAGGATCAGATAATCCTTGGAGGAGATGGTAGCAAGAGAAACAAATAATGAAGGAAAAATAAATAAATAAATTCAGACTGGAGAGATTGCTTAGTGGTTGAGGCATCTGCCTGCAAAGCCAAAAGACTCAGGTTCAATTCCCCAGGACCCACATAAGCCAAACACACAAGGTGGCACATGCGTCTAGAGTTTGTTTGCAGTAGCTGGAGGCCCTGGCACACCCATTCTCTCTCTCTCTCCTTCTTTCTCTCTCTGCCTGTTTCTGTTTCTCTCTGTCTCTCTCTGTCTCAAATAAACAAAAATAAAAATAAAAAAGAATTTCTACTAACCTTGAGGAAGCTGAAGTACCCCAGTACTTATGCCTGAGACCAAGTCACCCAACACATACTCCTTGAACTTATATGCTGGCAACCACTTCGTTATGGGCAGAAACATGTAAATGATATTTCTTATTTTTTTAGGTGTACATCTAAGAAGAAAGACAGAGATACAATTTTTTTAAAAAGTGAGGAGACTCTCTGGTGAACACATACTGAAGCATTTTCTATTTCTCATATCCGTGACTGGTGATTTAAGATCTTGCTCCGTGGGGAAGGAGTCAGGGATGGGAAACAAGGCAGAGAATTGAAGCATCCCTTGAGACAAATGGAGGAGGTGGACAGTCCAGAGCTGCCTGGAAAACCTGAGAACAGGTTGTTTATGTAAGCCCTCACCCAGATGGAAACACGGCGGAAATCCAAGAAGCGTGGTGAAATCCACGACCTTCATGTTGACCACTCATAAGTCAACACGGACGGGACCAGGGTGGATGGTCTTTGCCAATCCCGAGTGCTCACCGCTCATTTTCCCGCACTGGACAGATTTTATTTACACAACTGTCTTTGTGTCTCTCATAACAGCACGTATGCTAGAGGAAACAGGTTAAAGCACAACATACGTGAATGCCTGTTTCAGCTTATCCCCAATGGAATCGGAGACCTTGTCCTTCGGGTGCAGTCTCTCCTGAAGGACTGGGTGACTGAAGATAGGCCTCTCCACGCAGTATCTCTGGGTTGCTGCGGGGATTTCATTTTCTTCAGCATGATCCATAGTACTCCCAAATTCTTCACCAAGAGCAGGAGACAAGCATTTCTGGAATGTCACTAAAGGGGCAAAATAAAGACTCTATCTTAGATGGCAAATCTTACCGATGAGAGTCCCTAATCATCTCTTCCTGGGGTACTCTAGATTTTGAGAACTTTGGGGGCACCTCTGAGCATATCAACTATTGTTCTGTGTACAGTAGATACTCATAAAGAATGAAACAGGGCGTGGTGGCGCACGCCTTTCATCCCAGCACTCGGGAGGCAGAGGTAGGAGGATCGCTGTGAGTTCAAGGCCACCCTGAGACTACATAGTGAATTCCAGGTCAGCCTGGGCTAGAGTGAGATCCTACCTTGAAAAACAAAACAAACCAAACAAACAAAAAAAAAAACTTAAAAAAAGAATTTCAAGCATAAGGACATGCTTTAGTAGAGCAAATGCTCTGAACACACTGAGCAAAGCAAATATATTGGAAGCAGTAAAGGAAAAGCACTTAGTCACCTGTAAAGGCAAGCCACTCAGGATAACAGCAGATATTCAACATGAACCTTAATGGCCAGAAGAGCTTTTTTTTTAAAAAAATATATTTAAATTAAAAAATTATTTGTTAGACACAAACAGAGGGAGAGAGAGAATGGGTGCACCAGGACCTCTAGCCACTGCAAATGAACTCCAGATGCATGTGCCACTATGTGCATCTGGCCTATATGGGATCTGGAAAATCAAATCTGGGTCCTTAGGCTTTGCAGGCAAACTCCTTAACTGCTAAGCCATTTCTCCAGCCCCAGAAGAGCTTTTAAAGTTCCTAGTTCTGAAAGACAATGACTGCCAATTGAGACTACTGTATCCATCTAAGCTGTCTGTCATAACTGAAGGAGAAACCAGAACTTTCCATGATAAAAACAGGTTAAAGGAATACATGACCAGTAAGCCAGCTCTACAGAAAAACACCAGAAGGAATCTTTTGGTCTGAAGAGAAGAAAAGCACATACACAAGAACACATGAAAGAATAAAACATGTTCAAATAAAAGTTAATGCCAGAGAGTGACATAAAAACAGCAAGCACTACGAAATCAGGAATGGTAGGAATCAATGCACGTCTTTCAATAGTGGTACAAATGATCTCTGAATTGGCCGTATTCATGTTGTGTACTGGAACTTAAACCTGGCTGTGTACTGGTGTGCCTGAGTAGGGTTAGCTACAGCTGATGCCTGACTCTACTGCCAGGGCTTCTGATGGAATCAGTCTGGGAAGCAGGCAGGGAGTGAGCCTTTAAAAGGCTGGTGGTTCTACTCTGGAGCCAAGATTGGAAGCCAATGACTCAAGCTAGAGGTGGTGGTGCTTATCTTTAATCTGAGAACGTGGGAGGCTGAGGCAGGAGGACTACTGTGAGTTCAAGGCAGCCTGAGCTATAGAATGAGACCCTTTTTTTAAAAAAATTTAGTTTTGGTTTTTCGAGGTAGGGTTTCACTCTGGTTCAGGCTGACCTGGAATTAACTATGTAGTCTCAGGGTGGCCTCGAACTCACTGCAATCCTCCTACCTCTGCCTCCCAAGTGCTGGGATTAAAGGCGTGCGCCACCACGCCCGGCTAATAAGACCCTGTTTTAAAACCAGACCAAACAAAACACAAAACCACTGACTCCAAAGATGGCAAAACTCATAACCACTTGTTTATCTACCCACCTTGAGAAAAATAAAAAGAAATGTCTAAGTAGAGAATAAACAAATTGTACAAATGAGTTATATCAGTACCTCTACTTATGCATGTCTTTGAAATATTTAAGTAAGAAATGGCAAGGAGAAATATTTAGTTTTCTCAAGCAAAGTCTTGTTTCTATGCTTACATTCTCACAACAAAGGAGTTGTTCCTGGCTGGGCAGAGCAAAGTCCAGTGCATTTTAGGCAAGTGCTGCCTAACTGCCAGGACCACTCCACTGAGGACTCAAACCAGCAGCAAGTGTCAACGAAATTTAGATCCAAAACATTAGACAGGTTTAGGAAGGCATTGATGGGTGTTAGTTTATCTTTTGGATTATCATTGAGAATGTAAGAGGCGTGGTTACCTCTGCCTTTCAGATATATAGCACTTTTTTTTTTGTAATCTTGTTATTAGATGGTAATTTCTCACACTTCGTAGAGTAAGAACAGTGCACACCCTGCTTGGAAAGCAGACGAGGCTCAACGAGGGGGGAACCCACGCCACTCACTTCTGTAGTGAAATGCCGGCTCTTACTTTCCTCAGCTGCTATTTACTTTTCGATCACTTTATTGACTTATAATTGACCTACAAAGATTGCACAAAGTTAAACAATTTGAGATTAGAGGTATACTCTTACATACATCCATGACTTCTAAGAGTCCCCCCCTACTCTTTATTATTGCGTGATATGAACTCTTTCCTTCTTCCCGGGAGGCTGAGGCAGGAGGACTACTGTGAGTTCAAGGCAGCCTGAGCTATAGAATGAGACCCTTTTTAAAAAAATTTAGTTTTGGTTTTCAGTGGTAGGGTTTCACTCTGGTTCAGGCTGACCTGGAATTAACTATGTAGTCTCAGGGTGGCCTCGAACTCACTGCAATCCTCCTACCTCTGCCTCCCAAGTGCTGGGATTAAAGGCGTCGCCACCACGCCCGGCTAATAAGACCCTGTTTTAAAACCAGACCAAACAAAACACAAAACCACTGACTCCAAAGATGGCAAAACTCATAACCACTTGTTTATCTACCCACCCTGAGAAAAATAAAAAGAAATGTCTAAGTAGAGAATAAACAAATTGTACAAATGAGTTATATCAGTACCTCTACTTATGCATGTCTTTGAAATATTTAAGTAAGAAATGGCAAGGAGAAATATTTAGTTTTCTCAAGCAAAGTCTTGTTTCTATGCTTACATTCTCACAACAAAGGAGTTGTTCCTGGCTGGGCAGAGCAAAGTCCAGTGCATTTTAGGCAAGTGCTGCCTAACTGCCAGGACCACTCCACTGAGGACTCAAACCAGCAGCAAGTGTCAACGAAATTTAGATCCAAAACATTAGACAGGTTTAGGAAGGCATTGATGGGTGTTAGTTTATCTTTTGATTATCATTGAGAATGTAAGAGCGTGGTTACCTCTGCCTTTCAGATATATAGCACTTTTTTTGTAATCTTGTTATTAGATGGTAATTTCTCACACTTCGTAGAGTAAGAACAGTGCACACCCTGCTTGGAAAGCAGACGAGGAGGCTCAACGAGGGGGAACCCACGCCACTCACTTCTGTAGTGAAATGCGGCTCTTACTTTCCTCAGCTGCTATTTACTTTTCGATCACTTTATTGACTTATAATTGACCTACAAAGATTGCACAAAGTTAAACAATTTGAGATTAGAGGTATACTCTTACATACATCCATGACTTCTAAGAGTCCCCCCCTACTCTTTATTATTGCGTGATATGAACTCTTTCCTTCTTCCCTCCCTCCCTTCCTTCCTCCCTCCCTTCCTTCCTCCCTCCTTCCCTCCCTTTCTTTCTTTTTAAGTTTTTCTTTATTTACTTGTGTGAGAGGGAAATAGGCAGGTAGAGAGAGAGATAATGGGTGCACCAAGGCCTCTAATTACTGCAAATGAACTCCAGATGCATATGCCCCCTTGTGCATCTGGCTTACATGGGTCCTGGGGAAATGAACTTGGCTCCTTTGGCTTTGTAGGCAAGCGCCTTAACCACTAAGCCATTTCTCCAGCCTTCTTTTGGTTTTTTTGAGGTAGGGTCTTGTTGTAGCCCAGGCTGACCTGGAACTCACTGTGTAGTTTCAGGGTAGCCTTGAGCTCACAGTGAGTTCTGTCCCCTGAGTGCTGGGATTCAAGGCATGTGCCACTACACGTGGCTTAGGGCAATTCTTACTTTCAAAAGTGTCTTAGATTGGAAAATAAATTAGGTTTCCTTTCGGATTTCTTAGCTTCAACACTGAGACAAAAGCTGTATCTCTGTATTGATCTGTAAGAAATAAATTAGAAAATATTTTTAAAGTTTTTACCATGAGGCCTGCCACACAGTACCCAATAAATTTGACTATTATCATTACACTGAGAGTAGGATCCCTAATTTCATATTTTTCATAATTTCATACATCACCTCATGTTGCTCATTTCTAAATGAGGTTAATGATTTTCCTTTGTTTTTTATTTAGTTAGTCTTTTAATTCACCACTATAGAGATTCACATATAAAATGACTTAAGCCGGGCATGGTGGCACACGCCTTTAATCCCAGCACTTGGGAGGCAGAGGTAGGAGGATTGCCGAGAGGTCGAGGCCACCCAGAGACTACATAGTTAATTCCAGGTCAGAGGTCAGCCTGGACCAGAGTGAGACCCTACCTTGCAAAACCAAAAAAAAAAAAAAAAAAAAAAAAAAAAAGGCTATTGCCAAGCTCTTTGTTGTCCACAAGGACTGGATGGTAAGACCCTCTTGCTGAAGACTCCACATGCTGTGGCTTCAGGTCACTGAGAAATCAAGCTAAAACTGAGCTGGAAGCCTCCTCCCTGTCAACTAGCTGTCAGGATGCTGGGAAGACCTATGCAGCCTGTTGGGGGAGAGAAGTCACCAATGATCTTAACCAGCAGTGGACCCTTCAAGCTTTACTGCTGGCCAGCCAGGCCAAATGCACCAACTGGTGCCATAGTGGCATGTCTGTTATGGGGGAAACCAGCTGCTCTCTGATTGGATTTGAGGCTTGCTCCATGAGAAAAAATTCTTGCCTGGTACTGAAAACCTAATCACAAGCCTATGGATGGGAAAGTCATAAACTCTAGGGAGAAAACCATTACTGTTTGCTGGCTAAAAGGATATATTATGCCTACTGACCTGCCCTCTACATACTTATATTTATGGCCATATATTAGTGCTACTCTCATTGTTTGGTTAGAGAAACTTCTCTTTTCAGATGGCAGTGGCCACTGGAGTGAGTCAAAACTCTCCAAATTGCTGAGAAGTGACAGTAAAATGATCAGCATCAAGTGAGACAACTCTCTTATATCCTCCAAAGCTCAGGGACCGTTGCGGAAGAGACGGTGGAAAGGATGCAAGCGCCAAAGGAAGGGGAGGAGTGCTTACAATACTGTCTTCCGGTGGCCCTGGTATTCATGACCTCACAGTGGCTGATACTACTTACACAAGACCTGTATAACTGGAGGAAGAAGATGATAACAACAAAACAGAAGAGAGACTAGTTGCAGAGAAGAAGGGATTCAGGAGGAGTGATTCTCTAGGGTGATAAGAATAGGTGGTGGGAGGGGCTTATGATCATGGTATATTGTCTTGTTTTTGTTTGTGTTTTTTGAGGTAGGGTCCGACTCTAGCCCAGGCTGACCTGTAATTCACTCTGTATTCTCAGGGTGGCCTCAAACTCACGGCAATCCTCCTACCTCTGCCTCCCGAGTGCTGGGATTAAAGGCGTGCACCACCACCCCTGGTGATATATTGTCTGTGTGTATAGAAGTTGTCAATAAAAATTAAAGAAAAGAGCAAGGGTTGAAGGAGAAACAAAGGGTAGGATAATCAAATACAGAGCATGGGTTATACCTTAATTAGTTGCAGCCTTTTTTTTTTTTTTTTTTTGAGGTAGGGTCTCACTCTAGCCCAGGCTGACCTGGAATGCACTATGTAGTCTCAGGGTGGCCTCGAACTCATAGCAATCCTCCTACCTCTGCCTCCCGAGTGCTGGGATTAAAGGCGTGCGCCACCATGCCCGGCAATTAGTTACATCTTTAAAGTAAAGAATACTTTTTCAATACTTTCCAACGTAATGGCTCCTAGATTAGGTCCCAAGGAGTGCATAAGGGAAACCATGTGCTCTTGTTTTCTGCTCCCACATTTGGTAACTCAATAGTCTTTGGCTACTTGAGCAGGTGTGAGGATCATTTTTTTTTTTTTCTCGGCTTGGACACAGAAGCTCACATGTCAGCTGTGATCAAGGTGATTACCCCTTTGCCTTGCTGCCACCTTTCTTCCCCACCTCAGCAAGTCACAGATCCCTTCTAGGAGGCGATTTCAAGAGGCTATTAAACACTGGCATGGATACCCAGAGGAGAGATGTTATCAACCTTGGGGGCCTTTCAGAACAGCTGATCATTACAGATAGGCAGAGTTTCACCTAATTCAGCCCGTCAAAGTAGATGGAGAGCTGAGCAGAGCATTGTGGGAAGACAAAAGGTGAGAGGGTACAGCCCTGGACTTGGACACCCTGAAGCGGCTTGGGCTGGACTACTTCTGAGAAGGGCATGCCCAGGTTGGCGTGCTTTATGTAATGCTATGACAGGTAGTGTATAACAGGGAGTTTGATGGCTTGCTCCTGTTCTAAGATGCCAAAATCTCAGAATTAGTTCTGGGGGATTCTCTGGCTTTTGGGCATTGATCTTTCTTTGGGGGATTAAAACAAAAACAAAAACAAAAAACATAGATGCCTAAGCTACCAGTCTGAGTAAAGCAAAAACTTTACTATTTTTCATATAGTAAATTCCCAGGCAGTGCAAGTGCAACAGAATTATACTGATCCCATGTTACATGACTGCTACACATAGAAAAACTGGCATCTAAAGAATGCAATTGACTTGTAACTTACCCAGGTTTACATGCCTAGTTAGTAGATTAAAGCCATGACCTCCTTGGATTTATTCATGCAATAAGCACCTAGCAACCATATTCTCCAGTTAATGACTAGACACCAAGTTGCCACTCAAGAATAGGATAAGTCAAAACGAACTGACATCTAGGGCTGGAGAGATGGCTTAGTGGTTAAGGCATTTGCCTGCAAAAGCCAAAGGACCCAGGTTCAGTTCCTCATGCACAAGGTGGCGCATGTGTCTTGAGTTCACTTGCAGTGGCTGGAGGCCCTGGTGCACCCATTCTCTCTCTCTCTTAAATAAATAAATATTTAAAACAAAACAAACAAACAAACAAAACCTGGCTGACATTGAAAGATAGCCATTCCCTCTTACACTTCTGCATGGAAGGTAGCACAGGCTTATGGAATTTGAGGGATTTCTTTTTTAAAATTTTTTTATTATTTATTATTTTTATTTTTGGAGAGAGACACAGAGAGAGACAGACAGAGAGGGAGAGGGAGGCAGAGATGGGTGCGCCAGCAGTCTCTCAGCTGCTGTGAACGAAATCCAGATGCATGTGCCCCCTTGTGGGCAAGTGCGGCATTGCGCCCTTGCATCACTTTGCATCTGGCTAAACGTGGGACCTGGAGATTGGAACCGCTGGAGATTGGAACCAGCGTTCTTAGGCTTAGGAGGCAGGCGCCTTAACTGCTAAGCCATCTCTCCAGCCCTGAGGGATTTCTTTAATCCAGGTAGATTTGGTCACTGTCTGTGACTCACTCATGGGTGCTTCCAGGAGGCTCTTTACTCACCAGATCCAGTGTATAGCACAAAGGGAAGCGATGAGACCCAGCTGGGAGCTCCAGTGGAGATCAGTGAAACCTTGACTGGTGGGGCTGAGATCTAGACAAGGGACAGCTCGTACCCTCCCCTGGGGAAAGAAGAAAGTTACCCCAGTTTATTGTGTCTTTCTTTGAAAGAAGCAGTGTCTAAAATATTCCTTAAAGTTATTTATTCATTAATTCCAACACATTCTTTTCCAAGACACAGCTATGGCTGTCCCAGAGGTTTATGTGGAATATGGTATTTATATAATAATAAATAATTTTCCTCAGTGGCAGGAGAGTTGGGGGAGGAGAACAAAAGAAAGTTGTAGGAGGAGATTATGATCAATATAAAATATGCACATGTAAAAATTTTTTTCTTCCTAAAGGTGAACTGCTAGGGTGTGTGAGAGACAAAAACGTTCAATTATGTATTTATTATTTATGTGTTATTTATTTTTACTTTTGAGAGATAGATAGATAGATAGATAGAGAGAGAGGAAGAAAGAGCCAAAGAGGAGATAATGGTCAGGCCAGGACCTTTCAGCCACTGTGAATGAACTCCAGATGTATATGCCCTCTTGTGCACATGTGCGACATTACACGCTTGTGTCATTTTTGCGTCTGGCTATACATGGGACCTGGAGATTTGAACAAGTGTTAAATCCTTGCTTCCCAGGCAAATGCCTTAACCATTAAGCCATCTCTCCAGCCCAGTTATTTTTTTCTTTATTTGGTGGTACTGTGGTGGAAACCCAGAGCCTCCCACCTGCTAGGTTTAACACTCTACCACCGAGCTATATCCTTAGACCCTTGTCGATTAATTAATTAATTAGAGACAAGGTCTTATGTAGTCCAGGCTGATCTTGAACTCACTATGTAGCTGAGGATGACCTTGTACTTCTGATCCTTCTGTCTCTACCTCCAAAGTTCTGGGGATCCACTCTGTGAATTTAGCTCATAGCCTGGTATCATGTCTATTTCCCTCGGATCACAGAGAATTAGTTGGAGGCCAGTCTGGGTTACATGAGATCCTATCAAACAAAATAAAGCAAAATTTTATGGGTCCAAACTCCCAAAGAATAGACAGATGGGCCAGGCATGGCGGCCTGCTTGTAATCCCAGCATTCAGGAGGCAGAGGTAGGAGGATTGCTGTGAGTTTGAGGCCACCCTGAGACTACACAATGAAATCCAGGTTAGCCTGGGCTAAAGTGAGACCCTGCCTCAGGGAAAAAAAAAAAAAAGAATATATAGAAGGTTTGGGAGTCCCTGGAAGGTTAAATTTTCCTTGTTAACCCTATCTTCTTTTGTACAGGAGTTTACTAGTTTGCAAACAAAGGAAAGGAAGAGTACAGTTTCCTCATTTTTCAGACCATTTTTTAACTGGCTTAATGGTCATGCAAACACACGAGCAATGGATCTACGGTCCTAGCAAACTGCTAACCTTGGGACGACTAAAGTACAGACCACCTGCTAAGGGCGCAAGGGTACACAATGCTGAAGATTATCAGGGGACCCACAAGGCACTGAGGACGAGGAGAAAACTCCGCTGATTTCCATGGCCAATCAAGTAGGCAATGCAAGCTTGTACCTACACCCTACAAGTCAGCCCACAGCTGTTTTTATTACAGAGTGACCAGTCTTCCTTCTTTTTCAGTTCTTAGCACAGCGCCTGTTCACAGCAGGCATTCAAACACTTGGATTGAGTCAATTCTTTTGGTATCCCTCATAAATTAATGAGGAACGTGTAACTCTGTATAGTTTCAGAGTAGTTAAAGAGAGAAAAAAGAGGCAATGCTGTGTAACAGAATTGGGGCCTCAGGTATTATCTAACAGACTAGAAAGCTTTCAACAGTGCACTTAAGGTATCAGCCAGAGCAACCTTGCCCAGGAATTCTTTACCCTAAGTTTCTTTCTAATGCAAATTAGTCTGAATTTCCGCTTTCTTCTGTTTTCCTAAGTCTTAGGATACACCCCCAACAATTAGAAAGCTGGACTGGACAGCTCAGTGGTAGAAAGGTTTAACAAGTGGGCAGTCCAGAGGTCCCCAAGCACTGCCCCCTCCCACAAATTCAAATTTCATTTTCAAAGAGGCTTAGGGCTGGGGAGATGGCTTAGCTGTTAAAGGCCCTTACTTGCAAAGCCTGCCAGATGCAGAAAGTGGGGCATGCACCTAGAATTCCTTGGATGGCAAGAGGTCCTGGCTGTACACCTATTTACACATATTCTCTTTCTCTCTTTTTCTTTCTGATATATATATATATATATATATATATATATATATATATATATATATATCAAAATATCTTGCTTATATCAGATATCTTGCTTAAGTCCAGACTGGCCTGGAATTCACTATGCAGTCTTAGGCAGGCCTCGAACTCAGGGTTGGAGGAGTGCTGGGATTAAAGGTGTGCGCCACCATGCCCGAATAAAACAATTTTTTTAATTAAAAGGCTTAAATTACCTTCAGCCTCCCCTCCAATTCCACGTTGATGGTCTAGAAATGTGTTTATTTGCAAAGCTCATTCTTCCCAGTTTTCAGATACCATATCAGCTGAATCTCAGCTCCCCAAGGTCATCATCATTTTGTTACTGTTGTTGTTGAGTACTCATTAAATTCATTCATTCTTTTTATTATTTTTTTAAGTCCTAGACCTGAGAGTGATCAGGTGATGACACAGAACTAGAGGGAAAGCACCCTTCTCCTCTCCGTCACACAGCCTTGTCTGATTGGACACCTGGCCTTCTGCCCGGTCCAGCAGATCTTGCCAGGTTTTCCAACTTAGCGGGCTCCAAGCTCACTGACAATGTCCAGTGTGCACAGGGCCTGGCCCAGGAGACGCACTCATCAAGGCACAGTTCACAAGGCGGAAAGTGCCCTCGCAACTGCAGGCACTACAGGATCCCTCTAAACTCATGCCACCTGAGTGACTGAGATATTTAGGCAAGAGATCAATACCAAATCAAGAGCAGTTGGTAACCCACCATGGCTGTTTGCCACTACTGCACTTGTATGAGCATTACGTCAGGTTGTTTCCTGCTGGGTATCTTAGACTGCAAGTTGTTTGGACCAATGTCAGACATTTTCCCCCAGTTGCTCATGTAGCACCCTCTGGTACTAGACTAGCTAACTGTCACAGGGACTGACCTTCTTCCAGATTCTGGCCAGGTCTCTCTGTGTTTGGTCTCACACCACGAATGCTGTCTTCGACAGTAGGGTCTTACCATTAACCTTTGATTCACCAAGTACTCTGACAAAGTCTGGGAAAGATTGTTAGAGTCACAAGTTGGGGCATATGCACAGAAGACTGGGGCCTATCCACCAGAACTCTTGAGCAAACTCACAATGCATGATAAACATTCCCCATTGATGAGGGCCCCTTTGAAAGTGGGAGGATGTAAAATCAGAATAATATAAATAAAAAATATATATTGATTTAAAAAAAAAAGATCAGGGGAGGAGGACAATGGAACCAATACTATGAATGTAAAAATCAGAATAATATAAATAAAAAATATATATTGAGCGCGAGGAAGGCGTGGAGAGGAAAAATCGCCTGGAGACAATCCAGCGCCACCGAGGTCCCCCTCGGGAGCGCCATGTAAAAAAAAAAAACATACTCACCGGCCGGCGCTGGCAGAGCCTGATGAGCCGCCTAAAGACAATGCGTACAGAGCCTCGCCTCGCCTCGCCTGGCCGTGCGCAGCTCCCAATCGCAGTTTGTTTTGCGGGCAGCCAAAAGCATCCCGTCACTGGGCCGCCCATAAAGCCCGCCACGCCCCCCCGCGGCTCCCTCCACGCTGGTGGCTGGAAAGCATGTTGTCCAAATGTCATGGTGCACCTGTTCTGGCATGGACCCCAACGCCTCAGGAGCAACATGGCAGAGGAGGAGGCCAGTGAGAGCCCTCAGAAAGCACAGCCCAGGGGCCCGAATCACAGATAGCAGGCTCATTTAGTACAAATTGAAAGAGAAACAGCATAGATCTTAAAAATACAGTTCTTCTGGGATTTTAGAGATGGCTTAGCCCTTAAGGCGTTTGCCTGCAAAGCCAAATCTATTCCTGGTTTTGATTCTCAGGACCCACCTTCCTCCCAGATTTTAAAGGTTTTCTTTCCAACCGGAACATCGTTTAGCACTGGGACTAACCCTGGCACATGAGCCTTTCCCTCCAAGCTCTTTCTTTTTTACTCTCTTTATTTGTACTTTCTATTCAGAAAATAAATAAAAACTATATTAAAATAAAGAAAAATATCCTTTACAGACAAGGTCTGTGGTCTGTCTTAATGATGAATGGCACCTGCCTTTTTTTTTCTTCTTGATGCAGTTGTTGAACATATTTATTTGAGAGCGGGGAGAGAAAGCAATGATGAGAGAGAGAAAGAGAGAGAGAGAGAGAGAGCTTTTCACTTTTTGTGTCAGCCACTGCAAATGAGCTCATTCTGATCCATGAGCCAAATGTACAAGATACATCTGGCATTCATCAGGGTGCTGGGGATCCAGGATCCAGGCTTTGAATGCAAGCACTGTAACTGCTGAGCCATCTTCATTCCCAGTATCATATTTTTTGCCCATAAACATGAGCACCTAGGAGATGCTAATATGAATGGAAGGAAGAAAGTCTGAAGCAGGATTTTCTTCTGAGAGGGAGAGGAGGGAAAAGGGGATTACTATTGTATTCTAAAACCCAAACAGAATCATAAATAAGTCACCATGTCTCTGGTGTGATGGCGTATCTTCAGTTAGGGTTGGTTCATCAGTTACATGCTAATGTTGTGCTTTGTGCATTTCTGTGCACATGCATAATAAATTAAAGGACAGCCGGTTGAAAGCGGATATTCGTTCCCGGAGACGCTAGTGGCATTTGAGCCAGGAAAGTTCTGTCCCTTGGGTGGGGCCCAACCGCCCGGTGCTGGGGCGCTGGGTCCAGCATCCAAGCGCCAATTCTGCGCGCTTCTTGTCTTCTCCACAAATAGCTCTCTCTTCAAAGGCAAAGAAGATAATGGTCAGGCCAGGACCTTTCAGCCACTGTGAATGAACTCCAGATGTATATGCCTCTTGTGCACATGTGCGACATTACACACTTGTGTCATTTTTGCGTCTGGCTATACATGGGACCTGGAGATTTGAACAAGTGTTCGTAGGCTTCCCAGGCAAATGCCTTAACCATTAAGCCATCTCTCCAGCCCAGTTATTTTTTTCTTTATTTGGTGGTACTGTGGTGGAAACCCAGAGCCTCCCACCTGCTAGGTTTAACACTCTACCACCGAGCTATATCCTTAGACCCTTGTCGATTAATTAATTAATTAGAGACAAGGTCTTATGTAGTCCAGGCTGATCTTGAACTCACTATGTAGCTGAGGATGACCTTGTACTTCTGATCCTTCTGTCTCTACCTCCAAAGTTCTGGGGATCCACTCTGTGAATTTAGCTCATAGCCTGGTATCATGTCTATTTCCCTAGGATCACAGAGAATTAGTTGGAGGCCAGTCTGGGTTACATGAGATCCTATCAAACAAAATAAAGCAAAATTTTATGGGTCCAAACTCCCAAAGAATAGACAGATGGGCCAGGCATGGCGGCGCACGCCTTTAATCCCAGCATTCAGGAGGCAGAGGTAGGAGGATTGCTGTGAGTTTGAGGCCACCCTGAGACTACACAATGAAATCCAGGTTAGCCTGGGCTAAAGTGAGACCCTGCCTCAGGGAAAAAAAAAAAAAAAGAATATATAGAAGGTTTGGGAGTCCCTGGAAGGTTAAATTTTTCCTTGTTAACCCTATCTTCTTTTGTACAGGAGTTTACTAGTTTGCAAACAAAGGAAAGGAAGAGTACAGTTTCCTCATTTTTCAGACCATTTTTTAACTGGCTTAATGGTCATGCAAACACACGAGCAATGGATCTACATTCCTAGCAAACTGCTTACCTTGGGACGACTAAAGTACAGACCACCTGCTAAGGGCGCAAGGGTACACAATGCTGAAGATTATCAGGGGACCCACAAGGCACTGAGGACGAGGAGAAAACTCCACTGATTTCCATGGCCAATCAAGTAGGCAATGCAAGCTTGTACCTACACCCTACAAGTCAGCCCACAGCTGTTTTTATTACAGAGTGACCAGTCTTCCTTCTTTTTCAGTTCTTAGCACAGCGCCTGTTCACAGCAGGCATTCAAACACTTGGATTGAGTCAATTCTTTTGGTATCCCTCATAAATTAATGAGGAACGTGTAACTCTGTATAGTTTCAGAGTAGTTAAAGAGAGAAAAAAGAGGCAATGCTGTGTAACAGAATTGGGGCCTCAGGTATTATCTAACAGACTAGAAAGCTTTCCAACAGTGCACTTAAGGTATCAGCCAGAGCAACCTTACCCAGGAATTCTTTACCCTAAGTTTCTTTCTAATGCAAATTAGTCTGAATTTCCACTTTCTTCTGTTTTCCTAAGTCTTAGGATACACCCCCAACAATTAGAAAGCTGGACTGGACAGCTCAGTGGTAGAAAGGTTTAACAAGTGGGCAGTCCAGAGGTCCCCAAGCACTGCCCCCTCCCACAAATTCAAATTTCATTTTCAAAGAGGCTTAGGGCTGGGGAGATGGCTTAGCTGTTAAAGGCCCTTACTTGCAAAGCCTGCCAGATGCAGAAAGTGGGGCATGCACCTAGAATTCCTTGGATGGCAAGAGGCCCTGGCTGTACACCTATTTACACATATTCTCTTTCTCTCTTTTTCTTTCTGATATATATATATATATATATATATATATATATATATATATATATATATCAGAAATATCTTGCTTATATCAGATATCTTGCTTAAGTCCAGACTGGCCTGGAATTCACTATGCAGTCTTAGGCAGGCCTTGAACTCAGGGTTGGAGGAGTGCTGGGATTAAAGGTGTGCGCCACCATGCCCGAATAAAACAATTTTTTTTAATTAAAAGGCTTAAATTACCTTCAGCCTCCCCTCCAATTCCACGTTGATGGTCTAGAAATGTGTTTATTTGCAAAGCTCATTCTTCCCAGTTTTCAGATACGAATCAGCTGAATCTCAGCTCCCCCAAGGTCATCATCATTTTGTTACTGTTGTTGTTGAGTACTCATTAAATTCATTCATTCTTTTATTTTTTTATTTTTTTTAAGTCCTAGACCTGAGAGTGATCAGAGTGATGACACAGAACTAGAGGGAAAGCACCCTTCTCCTCTCCATCACACAGCCTTGTCTGATTGACCGTGGGCCTTCTGCCCGGTCAGCAGATCTTGCCAGGGTTTTCCACCTTAGCGGGCTCCAAGCTCACTGACAATGTCCAGTGTGCGTCCTGGACAGGGCCTGGCCCAGGAGACGCACTCATCAAGGCACAGTTCACAAGGCGAAATTAGTTCCCTCCCAAGTGCCCTACGCAACTGCAGGCACTACAGGATCCCTCTACAGTGGGGCGCGTGCCACCTGAGTGACTGAGAGCGCAGAGGACCTTTAGGCAAGAGATCAATACCAAATCAAGAGCAGTTGGTAACCCACCATGGCTGTTTGCCACTACTGCACTTGTATGAGCATTACGTCAGGTTGTTTCCTGCTGGGTATCTTAGACTGCAAGTTGTTTGGACCAATGTCAGACATTTTCCCCCAGTTGCTCATGTAGCACCCTCTGGTACTAGACTAGCTAACTGTCTGGGGACTGACCTTCTTCCAGATTCTGGCCAGGTCTCTCTGTGTTTGGTCTCACACACGTATGCTGTCTTCGACAGTAGGGTCTTACCATTAACCTTTGGTGGGTCACCAAGTACTCTGACAGAAGTCTGGGAAAGATTGTTAGAGTCACAAGTTGGGGCATTATGCACAGAAGACTGGGGCCTATCCACCAGAACTCTTGAGCAAACTCACAATGCATGATAAACATTCCCCATTGATGAGGGCCCCTTTGAAAGTGGGAGGAAGGGGAGGAGGACAATGGAACCAATACTATGAATGTAAAATCAGAATAATATAAATAAAAAATATATATTGATTTAAAAAAAAAAAGAGATCAATACCACATTTTGGGACAGGAAAGCTGGAAGCAGTCATTTTATTAACCAGCAAGGTCATTGCTTTATTGGGAATTGAACCCACCCTGATTTAACAGGAAGCCTCGGATCCACATGGAGGAGGGAGGCCTGATGAACTTCCTTTGGTTAACTTCTATGGGGAGGCACCCAGGTTAGCATTCAAACGGGTCCCTGGTTACTGGCCACAGCCGGGCAAGCATGAGATGGAGAAGCCAGCTCAGGAGAAATTTCTATACAAACACCTTTCTTAGCGCTGGGGAGAAGAAGCCCAGGGTGGTGGTGGGGTTCAGGGGTGTGCAGCAGGAGGCCAAGAGCAGGCGCGAGGGTGAAGGTTTGCACCGGGTGAGGCAGTCCCCGGAGGGTGAGCGCGAGGAAGGCGTGGAGAGGACAGATCGCCTGGAGACGCGGTGACAGCCAGCGCCACCGAGGTCCCCTCGGGAGCGCCCTCCACCCCGGCGCCCGCCCGCGTACTCACCGGCCGGCGCTGGGCTGCCCTGCCGGGCCGCCTGGGGCCGCCGCGTGCTCGCCTCGCCTCGCCTCGCCTGGCCGTGCGCAGCTCCCGGGGCGCAGTGGAGCCGGCGCGGGCAGCCAGCAGCGCCCCGAAACCCGAGCCGCCCCGCCCCGCCCGCCACGCCCCCCGCGGTTCCCTCCACGCCTAGAACTTTCTGAGAGGTGCGGGCAGGAATGTCTAAGGTGACACCTGCTCACAGGACCCCAACGCCTCAGGAGCAGCTCAAGGCAAGGGTGGCCAGTGAGAGGCTCCGGGCTCCAGAAAGCACAGCCCAGGGGCCCGCAATCGCAGAAAGCAGGGCTCATTTAGTACGGGAAAGAGAAACAGCATAGATCTTAAAATACAGTTCTTCTGGGGCTGGAGAGATGGCTTAGCCCTTAAGGCGTTTGCCTGCAAAGCCAAAGGACCCAGGTTTGATTCTCAGGACCCACGTAAGCCAGATGTACGGGGGCACATGCGTCCGGAGTTCGTTTAGCAGTGGCTGGAGGCCCTGGCGCGCCCATTCCCTCCTTGCCTCTTTCTTTCTCTCTCTTTGCCTCCCTCTTTCTCTTTCTCAAATAAATAAAATATATTAAAATAAAGAAAAATATAGTTCTACAGACACAGGAGCATTGTGAAATGTGGGGAATGATGAATGGCAGCTTGCGTTTTTTTTCTTCTTGAGGCTTTGTTGAACATATTTATTTGAGAGCGGGGGGCG